>OY757904.1:127260722-127515722 GCA_963585895.1 Sepioteuthis lessoniana | reverse complement strand
CTTGTGTTAGTGTACTAATCCGTTTTGTTTATTTTCTTATTGTCATCATTTATAACTAATCATATAATAAAAGAAATATTATGAATGTAACGTAACAATAATTGTTTCTTTCGAAATGTCTTCCCCTCACTGAATAATTTCTCATTCTGGATTCTAAAAATAGGCAGTCGTTAAAAGTCACTCGTTAGTTTCTCTTTTCCTTTTCTTAATATGGTTGTTCCCGTTCAATGCGAAAAAAAGTGTCATTATAATGTTTTTTTTTCTGCGCATGCGTGGTCTTTCGAATCAACCAATAAGAACCAATTGTCCTTTTCGTTTGTTGGGACTTCTACACTATAAATCCGTCTTCTGAAGGCATATGTGGCGCGATTGGATCGCCTACATCACAGTCAGACGTTTATGTTTTCATGTCTTTTTTTTTCCTTTCTTTTTTCACTCTTCGAGGGCTATCGAATTATAATTCGAAAATCAGTTGTTAGACAGTCAACGTACAAACAAAAATCAGTGATCTGGTCATGTAACAAGTTTATAATAAAAAACGATTCAGTAACTGAAACCAGATGTGTGGGAATAATAATATTAAAAAAAAAACACATTTTTTTTTTTCATTGTTCTTTTTCATTCGTTCTTTCTTTCGTAGTTTTATCTTTTAACGTTTGTCTCATTCAAATATAGATTAAGTCATTGAATCAGCTGGAACTACTCTCTGTTGCTTTCTCAATACACTTTCGTTTCTGCTGTTATTATTCAAGCCACTGCATTTGCTTAATTTTGAAAAGAGACCCTTTAGTACTCGCAGACTATATTAGCTTTCATAGAAAGCTTTCTTGTCCACTGACTGTCTAGATAAAAAAAAATTACATATAATTAGCCCACACCAAATTTATTATTTCGCTCTCGCTCATCTGATATTAATGTACGATAAATTGACAGGTGCTAAGTCCGAAAGCTAAGACCAGGGTGAAGGTCACTGCTTGTCTAAAGCTGTCTTGGCCACTTGCCGATTGAGCTGTCCCTGAAATATATGAAAGAAAAACAACGGAGTTAGAAAAATGTTAAAAACAATGCTCATAATTATTTATACAAAATTTAAAAGTGGGGAATAAAAATGACGTTTATTTATTATTAATTAAAGAAAATCAATGAACATTAAAGCCAAAAAAAAAAAAATGTTTGAAAAGTAGTATTCTATACAATATACAACAATTATAAAAGATTTTTTCGGTTGCTATATATATTTGTTTTTGGATTGTTTAAAGTTACACAAAAAATAAAATTTTCTTCTCTTGTTGAGAACAAAAATAAACTTTTTAGAAAATTTGGTTAGAGTTTACTTTATATATATATATATATATATATATATATATATATATATATATATATATATAATGCGTGCGTGCGCTGAAAGTAATTCAGTAGCTTTCAGACGTGGTTAAAAGTAACTCACGCAGCGTTCGAATTTATGATACTCCGTGTCATGGGGAGTGAACTGCCAACTTTTTATAAAAAGTTAATTTTCTTTTAAACTAGATAGCAACATCTTATTTCTCGTGGAAGATTATACAATCAAAAACATGGCTATATAGCAGTCCAAAAACAAGTTTACATCTCATTTATTCATATACAATTTTAATTTAAAGAGTTTTTGGAATAATATTTTGGTGATAAGTTAGTCCTAATACGGTTCATTATCATGTTTCCTTTGAAATATTAAAAACATTTTGTTTTAAAAGAAAATTAACCTTTTTATTTTTAAAAATTGTTTTTAGTGTATTCATTTATATATATATATATATATATATATATATATATATATATATATATATAAGGGGTAGCTATTGTAGATGGGATAACTAATCCAGCTATTTTATGGTTTGCTGTAACTCTGAAGGCATATATCGCTATGTCAATAAGCAAAGAGTAATGCTGTTTCGCTGAGGAACATATCGCTTAGTTACAATAGAATGCAATAGTAAGAAAAACTCATATCCTGCGGTGTTTGTGATTTTTGGTTATCTTGTCTCGGCTTGTCACTGAAGTATAATCACAATATCTCCGAGGGCGGTATTCATGTTGTACAAGGGCTTGCCACTTTAATATCCTTCGTGAACAAATGTTTCTTTCTTTTACTCTATCACGTGTTGTTTTAAAGAAATCCTAAAAGCAACACTCCACAAAACAGTAGCTGTATGGTCACTTGCCTTCCATCTCACAAAGCATCCAAGACGAGCAAAACACGCTCGGTAGTGCTGGAGAAGAAAGTATGAACTCATTAGGGACGTTTTACAATTGACTGCGACTCATGGACACGCTAGTGTTGGCAAACCAGCAAGGACTGAGATACATTAGCTTTGATGCTTTCAAGAAGACTTATCAAAAGCTATGGATGTTAGGTATGGATAGTGAGAGAGTGTCAAGAGATTCCGTGCTATCAGCACGACATATATACACTTTAAGAAAAATAACGAAACCGGTCACATAGGATTATAAATTTATTTCAATCCTGTTACGCATTTTTGAAATTTCCAAAAACACGAAAAAAGTAACAGGACTTCTTCAGATCTTTTTGATAAAAAAAACTATAATAGACATCTAGGAGTGGGAAGGGATAGAAGAGGGGTGAAGAGTTACCTCTTCATTAAGCCCACTTCCGTTTTAAATTTAAATTTCGGTTAACAGAGCTATATATATATATTCAGAAAAAGGAACATTCATTAGTAAAAAAAAAATTCTTGACAAAGCCAATTGTGGTTTATTTATAAAATGTATTAATCAATTTTTGTTATTGTCTATGTCTTTTAGTTACCCATATTATTTGAGAATTAATTAGTTTAACGAAGTAGATATATCGTAGAATGATGATACTACACCATATCCATCTGATTTTCCAAATTGTCAATATATATATTCAATCATCTGAAGATAGTATTTTTATTGCATGAAACGTTTACATTTGCTTCGATTTAGTTTGTTTGTTTAATGGACATATCAATCTTCGTGAGTTATTTACTACCAAAGCCATCCTTATTGAACAATAGCTGGAGAAGATAAGAGGGTTCATCTGAAAGTGAACATAACAGAGTGATTGGAATTTGAATTTGTTTACTTCGATGTCACTGTCCAGCTCGTTAGCCACAAAAGTAAAGGTACTCCCACTCAGACACTTTTAGTTGAATGGGTAAGGGAAAAAACAATTATTTATTTTAGTTTTTTTTTTCTTTTAAGCTCACAAGTATTTGAGCCCTTTTTTGACTAAAATAAAGTTTTTATAACGATTTGTTTATTTCACCATTAAAAGCTCCAAATAATTTTCATTTATTTGATTGAGCAGTTTTTTTTTTTTTTTTTTTGTTGAATTCAAATATCAACCTCATTAATATTAGCAAAAAGGCACGTTTGATCAGTGGATTGTATTTTTTTTAGTAATGAAGCAGGCAAAAAGTGAGAAAAAATCATTTATTTTACCGAAGGGTATTTGAGAACTTTTCTTATTTACGAAAGAAGTTTTTTTTTTATGACGATTTGTTCATTTATGTATATTTATGTGTGTGCATATATATATATATATATATATATATAGTTAGTCAAAATGAAATTGCAATACATTTGTAGCCAAAAATAAAATTGCATATATCTGATTTGAAGAAAAAACATAAGAGTATGAAAATGTCCAAAGCTATTATAGCAAGCAGGTTTAAAGTTAAATATCAAAATTGTTTTCCTGCGTAATTTTCACTGTAACTTGCAGTTTTCTATAATTCCACAGAATTCTGTTGGCTGATTATGGAAACACGTGAAACTACAAGTAACAGTGTAAGTTCTGCGGGAATATAATTCTAACATTTTAAGATATATATATATATATATATATATATATATATTCAAATACACTTGAGTATATGACAAATATAAATGAAACTAAGACGCAAAATATACCAGTGTTAATGCAGTGTTTTTTAAAGGCATTGAACAAAATAATTTTGTCACATTAACGTCTAAAGAAAAGAAAAAGAAAACATTAGCAGAAAAGATTACGAAAATAAAATAGATGTAACCAATCTCTTTGAATAGGTTATCTAGTTGTGGATCTTTTATCAAAGAAATCTCTGTTCAATATATACTTTCACAATAATCCGCATTTTCCCGTCATGCTCGAAGTAAATCCTTGGACAAAAACTAAATACCGAGATTTTATTTGCTTGTATAAATCGATTAATGTATTTGATCATAATCAAATTTCTTTTAGAATAGTAACCTATACACAGTATATCTAAATCTATGCAAGGTACAAACTTGGTTATATGATATATCAATGTTGTTGATCATCAAATCCAAAATAGGTAATCTCTAATAGATCACTTGGATTGTTAGTACTTTTGCTTTAGTTATTTAGTAATATAACGTTGTTTTCCCCTCTAATGTTTCATTCAAAGGAACCGGTCAAATCCAGTAGGCAAAATAAGTACATTTGTTTACAACCGAATCTAATTATACTAATTAGTCCTAGAGAGACATATTCAACTTATCAGTTCGAGAAATATTAGAGGCTTCCATGCTGTAGCAGTCTCTCTAAAACTATTTCAGGATTTATTTCCTATTTCATTGCATGAGAAGTCACTATTTGTCTGATAAGAAATACAAAGAAAATAGTGATCAGTCAGGAACCGATTGTTATAAGCACAATTCGACATTTATTCCCAAACCAAATATTCATTTGTAAAAATGTCTCTATCATGCAGACCAAGTATATATATGTAGAGAAAGAGAGAGAAAGGCCATGTTTAGATAGCAACCATTTTAGGAGAAGAAAAACTCTGAATTTAAACCAGGTTTACTCCTTTTAAAAATTGACCTTGTGTCACATTTTACTCGCGGCGAAGAGGTTGGGTAAATACATACCTTAAAATTGGTATAAAATGTAGAGATACATTCACTCTGAAAAGATTTAAGTTAAAAAAATATGAAGCCACATGCATTGTTAGAAGCCTGGGTACATAAATGGAGGAAAAAAACCAAAACATTTCTTTATTATCAGCCTCCGCGTGCACATGCATTCGCGATTTTCGTGACACTAGGATAAATACCATCGCTTTAAACTGACAACTCGGTATTCAGTTATTTAATTAAAAACTTAGATAGGAGTTAATAGACTACGATGCAGGCAGTTTCTTTTAGAGAATTTACTTGGGCAAGTTGAGTTGACAGATGCTTGATAACGCCGAGAGAAAACGATTTTCCTCATCGTAAACTGTTGCTATAAACCAATATATAAACTGTTGTTGGTGTTAATGGCTAAAGGGTTATCGTTGTAGGAAGTGGATTCAGCTACTAGTGTTCAATTCCTGAACCAAACGTTTTGCATTTCACATAGCGCTAATATAATTCGGAAAAGTATGAATCCAACTATTCTCTCTCCAGCTATGGCAATCCGTCTAGAAGAAAGAAAACTGATATTCAATTTAGTTTTAGACCGGAAGAGGAAAGGGGGATTCCTACCCAAGATGAGAAGCAGAGCGACCACCAAACCAAGTTATGGGATAAGTCTTTGTTTTTTTTATAACCTAAACTACATTTTTTAAAAATCTTAATATACGTCCCTATAGCTAATTCTCTCTCACTCTCTCTTTCTTTCTCTCTCTCTCTCTCTATATATATATATATATATATGTGTGTGTGTGTGTGCGTGCTCTTATACATAAATATGAAGACGCAATGTTTTGGGAGAGGAAATAGTAAGTTTGAATTAGAATATGACGTAGATGAATGTATTTTTTGAAAGGAAGATAAAAATAAAGCCAGGCCATGTTATAGAGAAAAAAGAAAGATGAAAATGAATGAGGAGATGGAAGTGCAGGTTGTGTAAGAAGAAGAAGAGGAAAGAGGGGGTAAAAAATGACATCGACTATGCGTGTGTATATAATAAAGGAGACGTAATGTTTTCGAAGTATTGTAAGTTTCAGTTAGATGAACGTAGTTTTTTTCCAAGATTTTTCTTTAAAAAAATAAGCCAGAATGTTTTATATAGAAGAAAGACGGAGATAATAAGGAGGAAGGGGAGGAGAAGTTAGAGATGAAGGTAGAAGTAGATTAAGAGTAAGATAAAGAGGCGGCAAAAAATAATGACGACAAGGATGAATTACTCATCAATAGAATAATAAATTAACAGTAATTATTGTTGGGTAAATAACGATGAAAGTAATTGAAATGATAAGGAAATTAATTATATTCTTAATAACTCTAATGACGATGATTAAGTGGTCGCTTCACGTAATGTAACGGTTAACGAACTTGGTTGGTGAGTTGGTTTTTATGGCATACTAACCCTTTTGACTTATTTAATGTCAAATCCTGTTATATATAATGATTTGTACTTAAATTGTAGTTAACTTTATTTTTAAAGAATTTGCAAGAGCACGTTTGCATACAGTTAAATGGTTTCAAGTATTCCTAGCAAATCTATTAAATATCAATAATTTTTTTGCACATATCTAAATAGTTTCAAGTATTGCTATTCAACATTAGTGATTCTATTTATCAATTATAACTAGGTTATATATAAATAATTTGTACACTTTTGCATGGTTTCAAATAACCAATAATAATCCTTAGTAGAAGATCGAAGAGTTCTATTTGTTCCGATGAAGGGACCCTAATAGGTTCTACCACTTCGGGTCAGAATAGACCTGGGAGTATGACAATGAAGAGGTGCTCCTCATTCTTCAAAAGTCCAGGACTAGAGCCCTACCATAAAATGAAATATAGTTTCATACCCAGACCACTGTACCTAATTAAACTAATCTTAGTAAATGACAATAATAATGATAGTCGTGATACATATTTGATAAGGGTATTTGGTGTTGGAGTACCGCTAAATTCAACTCACTCAAACTACAACTACTAACTGACAATCGTATCTAATGATGACATCCTGCTGATATTTTTCGAGTTTTTTTTTTTTTCAATTTTTGGACCGTTATTGCTAATTGTTAAAAGAGATGATCTTGACCTCCAGGTTTTTTTTAATGATTTTCTTATGCCTGAGTTTTGATCTGCTTGTATTATGTGACCCTTCCCTTAGTTGAGAGTACGGGATCTGTTTTGGCAGTCTTCTGTCTTCAAGTCTGTTCAAGTAGCCAGCCAATATAAGGTTGCATTGAACGAGTAGATCGTACATGCTAAGAAGTTTAGATTTCTCCAGAATGAATTTATTTGGGATATGTTGCCATCACTTGACATTTAGTATTTTGCACAAGTGACGCATCTTAAAGACGTGAAGTCCTTAGGGACCCGCTTTGTATTCCGTTTAAATTTCAACGCCGTACAGGAGGGTTGAGAGAACTATGATTTGGTACACAGCACATTTAGCTTTTATGGAGATGTGCTTGTTGAGCCAGACTCGTTTCCTCACCTAGCCAAAGACCTTGAAAGTATTTTATGTTCGTGTATCTAGTTACGCATCTAGTCTGTTGTTGGTGATTGGAGCCTAGATATTTGAATCTGCGTAATTGGGTTAGTTCCTGGCCCTCTATCTGTATGCTAGGCTAATGTCATACCATCTCGGAAGGGATCATACAAAACCTTGGTTTTCAGTTCAATACCTTTGCAGATATCGAGAAACTGGTGATTGTTTCCAATGCATCTTGGTGGTTGTGTGCCACGAAGGTAGAGTGTCCTCACCAAACATGAGTTCGCGTACTAAAACATTTCTGGTCTTTCTTGTAGACTTAAATTGAATGGCATTTAACAGCATTTTCCCCCGGTCTATATTGTAACTATAATCTTAGCGCGGAATTAGTGAAGGAGTTGGACATGACCACAAAAACATCGAGTAGTGTGTATGTAGGGATGGATGAACACAGCACTGTTTTACTTCCTTCCCAAGCTGAAATGCTTCTGAGAGTTCTCCTGTTCAGCAGACTGATGCCTTTCTTCCTATATAAAAGGCAGATACGTGCCTGACCAAGTGGTTTGGCTACCCTCTTTTCCTTGGGATGTTCATTAGAGCTTCTCTGTTCACAGTGAAGAAGGATTTTGTGAAGGCGACAAATATTACATAGAGGGGCATATTCTGTTCATTGTATTTCTCCTGTATTTGCTGCAAGAAGATCATGTCTGAGGTTCTCCAGTCTGCGCAGAACCCACATTGCGATTCAGGTAGAGTCGATAGTCTGTCTGCAGTATGCGGGCAAATACTTTACCTGGTATTGAGAGAAGCGAGATCTCTTCGTAGTCGCCGCAATCTCGTCTGTTTCATTGCTTGAAGTTGGTGACGTGTTAGTCGTCCTTCCAGTCTGTAGAGACTTCCAAGTTTTCCCAAGGATCTCTTATAATGGTGTAGAGTACCTCAAAAAACCTCCTACATCATCCCAAAATAACTTTTCAATGCAGCCCGTCGTCACCAGGAAACTTTGTCGCAGAGCTTAGAGATAATCTTACTTCATCTAGGTCTGGGCATTTACCTAAACAGTGTTATGTTGGTCTTTGTTAAATGCTGTCAACTGCATGTTGTTCAACTGATAACCTTGCAATTAGTAGTTAAGAGACCTCACCCAAAACTACATAACTGTTTATTCCCACCAGAATATTATAATATTCAAAATTAAAAAAAGAATCATATGTTAACAAATAGGAAAAATTAAGATAATGGCGGAAATGAAAACGATATCAAAAGAGAAAAAAGTGAAAAATGATGAAAAAATTCAAATTATCATACAATAAATAATAAAAAATCTTTAACTTAGTATGTTAGTAAAGATATAAAGTGTGATAATGCCGAGAATATTTAATAAACATTATTAATAATAGCACTAATTAAAACACGACTCCTATTAATAATTGGTAATCATATAAAATTTATTTATTGTCGTAGAAAAATATAAGATTTGAATCTTCTAATTGAATATAAAATGGGTTTTCAGTTAACTTTTTAATTTCTGATAATTATTCTATGTTTAGTCGTATGGCTTTAAGGACGCGCATTGGCGGCAATTAAGTTCAATGTTGACTAGCACAGCAATTACAGAACTGATAATTGAAAAGAAACAAAGAATGGGAAGTACTCAATAATTAGATCTTAATCCTTATCTCCCATAAGAAATTATCATTGGAACGCGAATGCAGAATCTGCATTATTATTTCACTTCTTGTAAGTTTCCACACCAGTTTTAACTAAAGTCTGAATGGCAGCCAATTTCTATCGGTCACAAGGTCTCTTCTGCGTATTCCAGCGGGTCATAAAAGTGTTGTAGTCTGGATGGTCTCGGTTCATCCTCTGATCTCCAGTTCACTTCGTCTCTTTTACAAGCCTTTGGGGCCCATTCAATGGGGACTAACTGCAACTGGTATCACCGTAACTTTCATGTCTTAACATTTTCAGCTTTTTGGCAAGAACCAAGTATTTGTCTGTTCTTTTATTTACTCAGAGTTTTTCACATCAGTGTTAGCTGGTGGTCTTTCACTGGAGTTTGAGTGACAGCAAGTCTCCTCAAGTCTCCATGATTCTTCTCAGTATTCTGGCCGTTCTCAATAATGCTGTAGTTTGGATGGTCTCCACTCGTCCGCCAACTTCCAAGTCCTTCAGTCCCTTGAATAATCCTTTAGTTACTGTATCAAAAGCACCAATCACAATTGATATAATTGTCACCTCCATGTTCCCTAGTTTTTTTTTTTTCAATTCCCTAGCAAGTTCGAGGTACTTATCCTTCTTTTCACATTCTTTCAGTTTTATTCTGTGGTCAGCCGGGATAGCAAAGTTGACAATTTTGGAAATTCTCTTTTTTTTTTTTTTTTTTTTTTGTTGATTATTATAAGGTCTGATCTTCTGGCCGAGATTAGGTAATCTGTCTCAATGTCAAAGTCCGGTATGAGTTTGGTGTCATTTTCTAGGACAGATGCAGGGTTGTGCATATACCATTTGTTCGTATAGTCAAATTTAAATTTCGTGCACATCTCCCAGTGGATCACCTTTCTCGCCTTGTTGTGTATTATTATCATCATCATTATTCCTTGCTAACTTTTCACACTAGTGTCAGCTTGATGGTTTTTCCTTGGAGTCCTAGTGATAGTAAGTCTCCGGGACTCTTCTCATGATTTTTCCGATCTTAACAATGCTGTTATGGGTCTACTCGTCCTCTGATTTCCAACTCTACCAGCCCTCTTACCAATCCTTTGGTGATCGTTCCAAGTGCACCAATTACAATTGTTCCATTGCTTTTTTAGTTCTCTGGCAAGTTTTAAATAATTCTTGGCTTTCTATGATTTTTATTCTCTGGTCCTTCAGGACGGCAAAGTTCATAACTCGGCAGGTTCTTTTTTTTTTTTTTTTTTGTTAACTATCCTGAGGTCTAATCTTCTGGTCGGGATTAGGTGGTCTGGTTGTATCTCAACATCCCAGTGAATTTTGAGCGTCTCATTCTCCAGGAAAGATTCTAGTTTGTGTGTATATACCATTTGGTAGTTTGGTCAAATTTCAACTTTTGGTACAATTCTCAGTGGATCATTTTCCCTCCTAGTCGTGTCTAGTCTTATACTCTTTCTGTGCTACTTTCCTACATTCGCTCATGTGATTAATCGCTTCATCACATAAACTTGCTGTTGCATTTAATCTATTTCACTTTAACATTGTTTGTCTTTATGGCGTTCTTTTGTGCTGCTATGAGAAGAAATTCTGTTTCTTTCTCAAAAATTATTATAGTTATTATTATTTGTTAATCTTTCTACTTTCTTTCATTCTAATCCTTTGGTTGGCTGAAACGACAAACCCCCCCCCCAAAAAAAAACTAGATGACTAGTTATCTTTTTCTTGTTAATTGATGCTAAGTCTGGACTTCTGGCTGAGATTAGATGATCCATTTGTATCTCAAAATTTCGGGGAATTTTATGCGTCTCATTTTCTAGTTGCAAATTAAAATGGAAACTGCTTTATTCTCTTAGTTTCTTTTTGTTATGTTATGCCAAAAAATAATTTCTTAGCGATGTAATATTGATATCAGGGTAACCTATAACCAGGCTCAAATCAGATCACTATGATATAGATTTAAAAAAAGCTTATATGCAGAGAGCATTATCAATATCTACTGTATAAAAGATCTTGTGCATCTTTCTAGTATACATCATGTCACGTTTCATATCTCAAAAACGTTTTTGATAAAAAAAATTGTTTATGATCAAGTTAAACGAAAAACATCGGTTCCCACAAGGCCACCGAAATTGTCATTTACTAAATTTAATTTAGTTTAGTATGAAGACAAAAGAATGGATTATAGGCTAGATGACCGAAGTTAAGCATCAGTGAACCCGCTCAGTACTTAAATGGGTGAACACTTAGAAATACCAGGTACTATAAGCAATTAGAGTGCCAGACTTTGTAAAGCTTAATATATAATAAGAATATATGTCTCTATCGAATTAAAAACAGAATGAGTTCTTCTTTGGAGGAATTATTGAGTTGTTACTTGTGCAATAGATGATTATGAAGAATGCATTATATAATTGCTAGCTTATGAATAAAGTGTTAAATACTGACCCTTGGCCGAGTTGTCAAATAAGAGATGCACCTGCGTAAATAACAAATGCATCCAGTCGAAGATATCAAGATATAACCTTGATCGTGGACAGGTTGAATTCGGTGCAATTGTGACGCCCACGGGAAGCAGGTAGGTGTCAAACAATTATATAACTCGGTGCCACAGACAGGTTCAGTTAGATGGAGTCAGTTTGTTGCAGTTCGAGGCAGTGAGAACCAGGTTCCAGCAGAGGGCAGGGCCCTTAGGACCCCCGGTTGAGTAACCCAGCAGAATGAGAAAGACGTGTTGCTAAAGGCAGAGGAACTTGGGGTGAATAAAGCATAAAAATCCTTTGTATATACGTTATTATGTGCAAATTAAAAAACCCAATTGGAAATACATCTAAGTCAGTATTATTTATATAACAGCAGCAATAATCTGTTATATATAATGAGGTATGCCTGAGATGTAACGAGACTTGGTGTGCTGTGTGAGCTAAAGGCAATTGAAAGATAAGCTGATTGTGATATCATCTAACATAATATCCTGGAAGTATATAACTATAATCTTATTTTTGTGCAACCATTTCTTTTTTTTTTTTTTTTTTTTTTCACATACTTTTGTTTACATCTAATTTTTTTCAGGTTATTCATCTATGAGTACTGAGGAACAAATAAACCTAGAACTTTTTGGTCTAGTTGGGAAAAACTCCATCATGAGCTCTTGAAATGCTTCAGCAAGTGTATGGAGATAAAACCATGTTGCACACAAGAGTTTTTGAGTGATACAAGAAGTTCAAAAAAGGGTTACGAGGAGGTGAAAAATAACTCTAGGAACTTAAGGCGTTCAACAAGCAGAACTGAGGTCAACGTCGAGTGAGTAATGCATCTGGCATATGGCAATCGTCGGTCGAATGATCAAAAGTTGGTTGAGCATAAAACATGCAGTTTTTGGAAGATAATCACGAAAGATTTGGGCCTCTCTGAAAAGTTACAGGACTGGGAGTGCTCAGCACCCGGCAGTTCCTTCCTGAGAAGATATTGCAGTACAGGAACATCCTCACTAATTCACTTGATCTTGCTCCATATAACTTTTTTCTCCCCCCACCCCAACTCAGGGGAATCATCAAAGGGACTTGATTTGAAAGTGTTGAGGCCGTCAAGAAACCCGTAACGACGGAGATGCGGGATGATCCATAAGAATTCTTCCAGCAGAGAATAGAAACGTGGTTGAGAAGAATGGAAAAGTCCATTTGGAGATTACTTTATTAAAGAAATCATGTTGTTTGGAATTGAAATAAATTGTTTGTGACACTAGTTTCGTTATTTTCAGGCACACCTAATAATAATAATAATAATAATAATAATAATAATTATATATTAAACGAATTTGAGCCGATAATTACCCAGTAGATATTTTGGTTTTGCTTGGTTTCTTTGTTTAATGGCATATCAACCTTCGTAGGTTATTCAATTCCAAAGCCACAATTGGCTAAGGACAGTATTGATACTGTTTAACTCATAGATGGGAGGATAACGGGGTTCATGCCTTTCCAAAGGGTATTTGTCCGATAGTGATCGTAATAGCGCGGCTGGAGTTTGAACTCACTCTTTACGATTCTGCAGCCCAGCGCTTTAACCATTACATCACGAAGACACGTCTTATATATTTTGAATACTTTTATTAAAGGAAAGCCGGCTTAAGACCTAACATTTTAAAATGAAAAGTTCTGTCATGTTATCGATCTATTACTCGGAGTTTCCCGCGTTTGAATAGCACGATTTTCAGATGGATAATCCTTTTTTGAAATTAATCATCTTTATCATAGGTCTTTTTTAAATGTATTTTTCTTATCCCCATTCAGCTTTCTTTTCTCTCTCATTTTCTCTTATATTCACTCGCGAACAAATACTTTTGTTATTTCATAAACTAAGTAAATTATTGCCCAGTCGGCTGGGGCTGTAGAATTCACCGACTGCACCTCTGCATAGGGGGTAAGATACTAAACAATCTGATGGTGAAGTTCCATTATTGCTGGAGCTTCGTGGAATGCGGAGTACCTCTCGATTGCCTTTGCTCCCAGGTTCACTCTGGCCCGGAGTGGTAGCATCTGATTGGGTCCTATCTATGGGTTAAATAGAACTAAACTACATATTTTTGCTAAACTGAATTGTTTGAAATGGAACTGTTTCTGACATTGAAGCTGTACTTATGCTAAACTGAATTGTTTTATATAGAACTGTTTTGACATTTAACTGTGTAAACAAAGTCTATTCTAATAATAAACTGAATTAGTTGAATTAAAACTGTATGACTAAACTGAATAGCTTGAAATAGAAATGTTTTTGACAAACTCTGTACCATTAAACTTTGACTATTGCTAAAGTGAATTGTTTGAAATAGAACCGTTAATTTGTATAAAAATGGATTTGGCATTAAATAACCTACAATGGTTGGTATGCCGTAAACCCAAACAACCAACCAAGTAAATTAAGCTGAGGAGCAGACGACACACAATATTCACGTACACACGTGTGTTTTTGTGTATGCTTGCGTGCTCGCTCCCAGTTCACTTACCCTTTTAAAAAACAGAACAACTTTTTTTAAAAAAGGTGAAGATATTTTTCTTTTTTTTTATCCCTTCGTTTTAAATTTAAAAAATTATATATTCTAAGAATTGTAAGTCACTTTTGCGCCACTACACACCCACACCCACGCACATATATGTATAATGAACTCTCTTGTTGATATTGACGTATGAGAGCCAAACTGTTCAGTTAAAGATATATATATATATATATATATATATATATATATATATATAGGCCCATTCGGCAGGGGTTGTAGAATACGCCGATTGCATCTCTGCAGAGGGGTAAGAATCCTCCCATGTGTGTCCTAGATATGACACGAAATAAACTGATGGTGAGGCTCAAGTAATGCTGGAGGTTTAGGGAATGCAGAGAACCCATTCATTGCCATCACTCCCATGTCCACTCGGGCCCGGAGTGGTAGCACCTGATAGGGTCCTATCTATCGGTCAAAAAGAACTAAACTGCGTCCTTATACTAAACTAAGCTGTTTAAAACAGAATTGCTTTGACTTTTAAACTGCGTATTTATGTTCAACTAAATTGTTTGAAATAGAATTGTTTTGACATTTAACAGTGTGTAAATGGATGACTGATGTTTGATTGAATAGTTGGTGACACATAACAGTGCCTGGAACCATTTAACTTTGTTAAACTGAATAGCATGAAATAGAAATGTTTTTGACTGTGTACTTATGCTGAAATGAATTGTTTGAAATAGAACTGTTTATATGAATAAAATGGATTTGGCATTAAATAACCTACTATAGTTTATATGCCATAATATCTAATCAAACCATAATACATATATTAGTAATATTTAAAATTATTGATTTTTAATAGATCTATATTTTTTACAAAAATCTTGATTTATATTTTTTACGAAACGTTTATACTCTACATCCACTAAAACTAACAAGTAATAACGGCTAAATTAACCAGGCTTGATGTTTTTTGTTCTTTATTTGGGAATCCTTTTGAGATTAGACTTCTTAATCTGAGAATTAATTATTATTTATTGCGGACTTTTTGTCCTCATCTTGGTAGGGTTTTTTTGTTTGTTTCTTCTCACTACGTTTCGGCCAAATTTCGCCTCTGGCCTTCTTCAGGTGATTAACCGCGACCTCGGATAGGAATGCTAAGTCTTGTAACCGTATCCCCAGAAATTACTGCCTTGCATAGTTGTTGTTTATCGCACCAAACTACCAAGATGAGGACAAAAAATCTGCAATAAATGAAAATTAATTCTCAGATTGATATTTTTTGTTCTTTAAGCTGATGACCTTAAACTGTTATCTTTTTTATCTGCATATTCTATTATTTTAAACCAGCACGGATCAAATAATGGTATCTCACTATAAATCACATTCTTTGGACGATGAAAAGAACTTATAGATAATCAAGTGATTCTTGATCTACATATCTATGGAAGTTTGAACAAAATCATTCGTATTTATCACTATCTGTGAATACTGAGAAAGATGCCAAAGTCAAGATTAAAAACAAACGAGGATTGATCCAAAGAAAAAGCTTCATTTTAAAAGAATTAATCTACGGGGCGTTTATGAAATCCATTTGGAATTGTCATTAAGCTAATACATGAAAAAGCATTCATTCATACGATGTAGGTATGAACTAATTCATATAAAAACTTTTCCCTGCCACCAGTCTTAGAATATGCTGACTGTATCCCCTAAAGGGGTGTCCAGAGAATTACACTAAAATGCCATCTGATGGTGAGGTAATAGTTCTGGAGAGATGGGGAATGTTGAATAGCCCTTTTTCTTTACTTCCAGGTCCACTCTGAGCCGGAGTGGTAGTAACTTTTAGATTTTTATCTATGAGCCAAAAGGAACTGTTCAAAAAATCATTCGACCGGACCGTGTGCAATAAATACATAAATAAACTAAGGAAGCAATTTCACAAAATATGTAAATATGAACGCGATTTCTTAGTCTATAGGCTAAAATAACCCCGGACGGATTGACGAGCCATTAAAATCAACTCATCAATCATGAAAGTTTTCAGGCGAAAAACATTGCAATTTTAAAGATCTACCTAAAATCAACGAATCACTCAATTAAAAAATTCGATTCTTATTCAATAAAATTTGAACTTTTGCTTGAAAAGTTTTATTACAAAATTTTTTGGCACCGGTCGGGTGGCCCTGTAGAACACATAGACTGCCATTCTGCAGAGTAGTAAGACTCCACTTACGGGTGTCCTGAATATGACATAACACAACCTGATGATAAGATTACAATAATGCTGGAGATTTGGGGAATGCAGAGTACCCATTCATTGCTATCGCTCACAGGTCCACACTGGCCCGGAGTGGTAACACTTGACAGGGTCCTATATGTGGATCAAATAGAACTAAACTGTGTACTTATGCTAAACGGAATTTCTATGGGTCAAATAGAACTGTTTGACATTTAAACACTGAACTTTGACATTTAAACTGCGCGCAGACAACTGACTAACGCTAAACTGACTTACTTGATATAAAGCGGCTCAGTCATTTAACTGTGTGTAAACAAATGACTGATGTTTTGAGTTGTTTGTGATACATAGCAATACTTGGAACTATTAAACTTTGACTTTTGCTAAACTGAATTGTTTGAAATAGAACGTTTTGATCATTTCACTGTGAGTAAGCAAATGACTGATGTTTAATTGAATTGTTTTGTAATAAATAGCAATACTTGAAAACATTTGACAGTGCAAATATGATAAATAGTGAAAAGAATTATTTGTATCGGATAGAAATAAGTGAAACCATTAAACTGTGAGCAAAAAGATGAGCTTACGCTCATTAAAAATAATATTTACAAAGTGTGTTTAGAAATCATATATTTCATATTTATGAATAAAAATAATTTGGCATTAAATAACCTCCAAAGGTTGATATGTCATTAAACCAAACCATTTAAAA
The DNA here is from genome assembly GCA_963585895.1 of Sepioteuthis lessoniana. Lineage (NCBI taxonomy): Eukaryota > Metazoa > Mollusca > Cephalopoda > Myopsida > Loliginidae > Sepioteuthis > Sepioteuthis lessoniana. The sequence continues at coordinate 127,498,693 of OY757904.1, read as the reverse complement.
TTTTGTTATATTTGCTCTAATGGTTACATATATAATCGTTGTTATTTCCTTTAATTTTACATAAAATTGGATTAGAATTGTTTCATCTTTTCACCGTTTTGCAATTTACAGTTTCATGTACCCATAGAATCATATTAAGGTGTCTGTAAATATTTTTGTTCATTTCAAGGACGCTCCATTCTTCTGACCTTGTGCCACGTCTAAGCAAATAAATGAAATAGTAAATAAAACTATGATACGCAGTAAGTTGACTAAACTCAATAATTTTTTTCACTACTATTATCTTCATAAAAATTGAGTTCAGATCGAAAGTATAGTTACTATATATTTTTCGCTTCTACAATTTCTTCGGCAGAATGAAGTCTGGGTTTTGGAACAGCTCTGTAATTTGATATATCATCGTTTTTTTTTCTCCTGTTAGTTTGGAGTGGGAGATTTAAATTGCTTTTTATTCCCCTTCTGGGAAACTCTTGAAAAGCGAGAACCATAATAACTAGCTTTTCTTTTTGAAAAAAAAAAAAAAAAGAAAACGACTTTGGGTTAAGACAGCCTAAAGCTAAGGTTTAAGGTTAAATTTCTATAATTTTACCGCCCTAGTCATTGAAAAACGTTGAACATTATCTACTTGGTTAAAAAGTTGTTTTACAGAATTATCGTCAAAGAATTAGTCCTATATTTACACACACAAACAAATATATATCCAAAGTTTTGCTTAGTTGAAGCGCCAGAATAAATGGGGAACCCAGTAATACTCGAAATCAGTAGAAAATATCTGAGGGTCTTTTTGACAACACGCAAGGATCCATATATAAATATGTGTGTGTGTGTGTGTGTGTGTATATATATATATATATATATATATATACACACACACAATCATACATACATACACACACACAAGCATACATATATATATATATATATATATATATACACACACAAATATACGTACACACACACAAACATATATATATATATATATATATATATATATATATATATATATATATATACACGCACATAAACACGCATATATATTCACACAAACACACACGCGTGTGTATATATATATATACGCACACATACATATATATATAAGGAAAATAATTTTCATTTAACAAATGAATGTGCAATGTACTCAGGTAATTTTTCGTCATTTCTGTTATAGTTTATAAACGCTTTTTAAAACCTTTTGAAAAACTATCTAAAACAAATATCGCAAAAACATTTCTTTGTCGATGTCTTAATGTTAAAAATATAAACAAAATAATAAAAAATCGATAGCAAAAAGAAATATTCTGATTCATCCTATAAATTTTGTTCATCATTTATATATATATATATATATATATATATATATATATATTAACCATCAAAAACAATATTGTACCTACATGGATAACCATAACCTTGTTTATATATATAGTTATAGATACCCCTGTATATAGCTTCAAGGTTAAAAGATAATAATAATAGATATAAACACGCATACACAGAGGTTTTTATTTATCCATTGAGTTTCACGATTATTTGTATTCGATGTTACATAATCTATTGAGTTTCTTATTTCTAAGTTGACTTGCAAGTAAGCCAATTCCTGAACCAAAAAAATCGTTGTATTGTTATTTTACAAGAACGGTGATTAGAAGATTTTGAACATGAAGTAATTTCTAATCTAATGTCTTACTGAAAAATAGTTGTGTTGGGGTCTGCGTTTTCTCTCAACCATTACACTGTAATTTCCTCAGGAAGATAGCTATTATGTGTTAATTATAGGGTTCTTATTTAAAAATATTGTAAAATAAGTGTAACATCGAATTTATTGATATGACATAACCTGATACAGAACTTCAGGTTTGGTTTGGTTACTTCGTTTTATGGCATATCAATTTTCGTGGGGGATTTAATATCAAAGACGATATAGAAGAACAGAAGGATTCTATTTAAATTGGGGATTAGGCTGTTTATGCCTTTCCCAAGGGACAGTACTTTTTTTTATAATGTACTCGTTTAGTATTTCTTGTCATTTCTATATTCGTTCTATGATAGTTGCTCTGGTAACGGATGTATTAATTCGTTGTGAATGGTTGTTTAGAACGGGAAAATATTAAACTATAATACATTTCCTTTGCCAAAAGTATCCGAATCAGGTTCCTCATGCTCAAGGCGTGAGTTTTGTTTCTTAGATGCGAAAAATATACGAATATAAACCTTCATGTTATCGATACCAAAGCCCACATGATTCAATCTCCGCAATCCAAAATTAACGTCATAGCGCGACTAGGGTTCGAACTTGCTTTCTACAATGTCAGAGTTCAGCATTTTTGCAACTCTGTGACTGGGACTCCTCTTTCAGAAATTAAGGAACATTAGAGGTGGCATTTTATAAGTTTGTATACACATGTATTCGAAGGTGTTTGTTCTTAATGTGTTGTATTCATAAATATTACAATAGATAAATCAATTATATTCAATTAGGTATTATCAAGTTGCCTCAAATTTTGCTCTTCTACCATTTGTCTTTACAAAAATTGTGTTCTGGTCGAAAGTAAAGAAAGGATATTTGCGCTGAGTTATTGTAAGTTTTCTTCTAAGTTTCCTCATTAGCTCCTTAATTTGATATATTGTTGTTTTCATTTTTTATCAAAATGGCGGTGGATATTCAAATTACTTTTTTATCCTTTCTCTAAGAGCCTCCTGTAACGTGAGAACCGTAAAAACAAGCTTTTCTATTCCCCTTTTAAATAATAAAACAATAACTTAGATTTTGGGTAAGGCAGCCTCAGGCAGAGGTTTAAGTTTGAATTTCCATAATCTTACTACCCTAGTCATAGAAAAATGAACAACTTGGTTCAAAAGTTGCTCTACCGAATCATAATAAGTTGATTCTATCTAGAAGATAAGGAGGTTCATTGCTTTCTCAAGGTTATTCGTCGGAAAGTGAACGTACTAGAACAATTAGTGTTCGAACTTGCTTGCTACGATGTCACTGTCCAGCACTTTAGCTACAACTCAACGGAGACATCCCCTCACAATTTTTGCTCGGATAAAAGTCACAATTAATTAACGTTTGCTAGTTTAAGTGTTATGGTTAAGTTTTGAAAATGAATATTTTTGATTCGAGTAAGGGGTTTAACGAATTAACACTTTTAGGTTGATTTATTTTTTCTACTGACTTTCTTTTTATTGGTGGCTTTTTACATGCATTCGTGCTAATATTGGAATATTCATTCTAACCGAAAACTCGTTTACAGAGTGAGTCAAGAAAGCAATGATACTGATTTTATTTTCAAGTTGGTAACCATGATCGAAAATCAGAATGTTAATTCATCACTACACATTATTACGTTTACACGTCGATCAGATAGAATGAACGTTCTCATTTTCGTAGCATTTTATCTTTTTCCAGCCTATTCGAATAGGATTCAGTCTCCCTACTATCCCCCAAATTCTTCGCGTTCTTCCACTTTGCTCGAAGTAGAACTTGATCTAGATAAACTTGTCTTGACTTTTTCAGCTTTTCTGTTACATTTTTCTTTTGATTAACATATCATTTGAGGCTGTATTCTCCGGGCCAGACTTTACCAGTGGAGGCCTTATACTAAAATAAATTTGAGGCCCTTCTCTTAAATAATTTGGATATTTTTTTTGTATCAGTAATGAAGAAAAAGTATCTGTGAGAGTGTAGGTGAATCAAAAAACCTCGTATTTCATCATTTCAATAACGAATTTAAAACATTGAAAGGATTCCACCAAGTTTGTATAAAGAGGTCCCTAACATCAGTTGGTAGTCTCTAATACCAGAAATTAGTGAGATAATACATCCAGCATTGAGATGATCCTGGGCTAGGTAACTTACCAGGATGGAGGACGTTAAGTTACCCAAGCAGTTGTTCAACCGAGAGTTGCAACACTGTTAACGTCCAAGAATTATACCTAAAAATTGTCTTAAAGATGCTGGAAAAATCTACCTCAAGGCGCTCAGTATAGACATAGGAGACTGAGCAGGTGACGATATATCGATCAGCTAGGAAGAATGTGATCTACGAAATCTCTAAAGCGTTTGAAGCACGGATAATCGATCATTCCAGTATGAAATAATCAACTCAGAAGCAGAACTTGACCTTGCTTCATGACACTTTACAGCCTGAGTATGTTTGTAACATTTGTAGTAAGGTCTGTTTAAGACCAGACTTGCTTATCATATGAGATCTCATGACTGCAAACTATCTAAGACACCTTTTACAAATGTGCTTCATCAGCAACTTACAGGTAACTCATAACACTTCTGTGACAAAGAATGTTGTAGATCTACATCAGGTTTGACAAGTCATATCAGGATAAATGGCGAAAATGTCAACGAAAAAAAAAACAGCTAATTCTTTTGTCACACATGTAATAAAGCTTGCAAGGATATATTTGCCAGAGGTGTTACACGCACATTCACTGGTAGTTTTTAGCAAATCTAGCTTCCTTCTGCAAAGAAGTAGCGGTCACTAAAATATATACATAAATATCCATAGTAAATGGGTTTGGAATTCTTCAAATTGAGAATATATGAGTGGATTTGTATAATTCTCCTGGAGTGCTCCATGTGTGTCTATTAATATATAAATATATGAAAATCTTATCCAGAGCAATTATATCTGTAATATAATTGGAAGAATGAACTCAACAGTGGCTGCCAGATAGTATCCCGCTAAAATTTAATTTATATTAGCAGAATGACGGTCTGTTGAGTTTTTCTTCCAATTATATTACAGTTATATTATATTTGATGAATTAGGGGATGAATAATAAAATCTAAGGATAAAATAAATGTATATTAAAAAATGTGTCTTCAAGAGTATGTTGCTCAGAGCAATGACTTATTGGTAAGTCCAGCGTAGTGTTTTCGTAAAAAAACTTAATCAAGTTTACTCGTTGAATCTAAAGATTATACAGCTGAAGTGGCATTCAGAGGATTTAAGATGAACTGAATTTAACATTTTATTCAATGTAAACATTGCTCAGTAGATTTTCTGAACTGTCAACCTGAAAAAATACAAAAAATCAGACTAATTATTTTCTAAATGGTCGTATATAAGATTTCCCATTATGCTTTTAGTATTTCTCAGTTGAAAAATAAGTTTCTAGAGAATCAATTCCATTGGGATTTCCTTTGATACCAAATAATTCCATTATATTGCTTTTACAAAAACGAGCATGAGAAAACTTTGAGCAGTTTTCCTCGTGACCACCGGGCTGTTGTTCTTCCCTGAGTCCTAAGAACACTGTCGCTTTCCAAGATAATGAGTGTCTAGGCATCTCTTTCAAATGTTCCAAATAAGTCAATACTCTTAATTAGTAATCTAATTAGATCTTTGAAAGTTTCATAATCGATTTTACTTTCATTTGTATTTTGCCATCAGTTTTTCCGTTAATCAAGAACCTTCGACATTTTTGTAAGAATAATTTGCAATTAATGCAGTTGCCAATCTATTGTCGGAATTATGTTAAGTTAAACTTTTAAATTTAATCAGAAGAAAACTTTGAGGTTTGCGGCGTGCATCAGTCTATCTCGGAATAGCCTGTCTCCAGATTTCTTTACAGACAATTCCGCAGACATTTTTCTTTTAATTGCAATTGAATTATGATATTGTCGACATTGTTATTACTACTGTTTTTGTTTTTTAAACTTTTCCCCTTATATTTCACTTGTTTTTTCGGTTTTTTTATCACATCAATTTCGTATCGTAATTTGACTCTTTGTTGTAATAAAGAATTGTTAATATATAATTTTTTATTGTTGTTATTGTTAATAATAGTGGCAATCTTCTTCTTTTTCTCTCATAATTCATTTTCCCCTCCTCATAATAATCATCATAATTATCCTCATTATAGATGATCTAGAAAATTTAGCAAAGCAAGTTGGAAATAGAATAAACATGAATCGTCTTATCTGATTAAAAGAAATGAAATCGATATCTCAGAGAAGCGAATTGTTCTTTTAATTTTTTTTTTTCATCATTCCTTAGAAGCATGGGTAATGGGTTGAATGGATTGAGAGGAAGCAATATTGTCTATTTCCTTTTGATTGAGTTAGATTAAGAAGAAAAGAGTTGATGCAAAAATTTGCATCTTTCTTCATTAATCAATTTTTCGCATCCACGTTCAAAAGTTGTGAATTGATGTAACTTTGTTTTGAAATTGAAAAATAACAACAATCGGGAAAAAAAGAAGACCTATAAGTATCATAACAAACTTGTGTAAATTCATTTTTCTCTATTTTAATCCTGTTTTCATTATTTGCTATTATTTCCAGATATACAAACAATAGGCTCATATTTTAGACTATAATTATTAGACGTCGTGATTATGCAAATTTATTTTCCGCTTTTAAAATCTTGTTTTCATTATTTGCTATTATTTCCAGATATATAAACAATAGTCTCATATTTTAGACTATAATTATTAGGTATCGTGATTATGCAAATTTATTTTCCACTTTTAAAATCTTATTTTCATTATTTGCTATTATTTTCAGATATACTAACTATAGGCACACATTTTCGACTATAATTATTACACATTGTAAAAACGCAAATCTATTTTGCCCAATTTTAATCTTGTTCTCATTATTTGCTATTATTTCCAGATGTATAAACCATAGGCATATATTTTAGACTATAATCATTAGGCATTGTAATTCTATTAGGAGTTTTTTTCATTACTATTTGAGTTCTAAAAACTATTATTATAGTACTATTTTATTTTTTTGTTCTATTTTTCGTACTATTTCATCGCTTTTTTATTTCTTTTTGGTTGGTTTGGCTTTTTTTGTTTAATGGCGTATAAACCTTGGGCAACTCTTTTTCGGGAACAAATATTTGTGTAAAATTTGTTCAATATCATGTCAACCTTCGTGGATTATTTAACGCCAAATTCATCTTTGTAAAAGAACAAAGAGGGATTTATTTAGCCTATAACTGAGGAGGATGAGGTTCATAGTATTAGTCCGAAAGTGAACATAATAGAGCGACTGCTGTTCGAACTCGCTTCATGCTATGTCACAGTTGAGCACGTTAGCTACTCCATCACAGGTACTTCCCTTTTATCATTTGGCTACAGACTTATTGATGTTCCTACGTATAGCTTCCCGATTTCGTCGATTTATTTTTGTTCGTGTCAATATATTAATATCTGAAGTAGTGTCTATTAGCAGTTGGGTATAGATTTTTTATTCTCGTTTTGACGACGTTAAATTTGTTATATGCTAAGCCCTTGGGAAAGGTATGAATCCATCTGTTCTTTCTTCAGCAATGGATAAATAGTTCGGTAGACAGGGTTCTTCAGCCTTGTTTAGGGGATCACTTTGAGGAAAGGAAAAAAGATGAATCTAAACAAGTTTTACTCGGGTTAAACATTGACCTTGTGTCACGTTCTGTCTGTGCAGGAGAGCATGGGTTGATAGACACTTGTTCAATTTCAGGATTAATGAAATTTCGAAAGCGAGAAAGATTAATAGAAATGCAAGAACTCTGCCTCATTAGAAAAAGTTGAAAAATACATGTATGGAATTTCTGATGACAAATCTTTTGTCTTACACGTGTTAATACTTTCATTGACAACTGGCCAACAGCTGACATCACACCGGTCGCACCAATGGAGAATGTTCTCGCATCATTATTTCATCCTGAATATTTTTAATCATTTACAGTTCACCCTCATGTAGTACCTTACATAATTAAAAAAATGTTTATTGCACATGTGACTGCACTTTTTAAATTGAGCCTTATTCATAGGGATTATAATACGCTGACTGTAATCCCTGCAGATGGGGTAAGAACCCCTACTCCCTATAATGAAAATGTTTTGTATATGACAAATAACTGCATCTGGTGGTTGAGGTTTCTTTTTCTGGAGATCTTTGAGTGTGAATCACCCATGACTCCCAGGCCAACTCTGACCCGGATTTCTTCTTAGAGTTCCATCTATTGCTCGAATGGATGTGTTTAAAACTTATTAGTACTCGAGAGAACAGTATGCAAAATAAAATATCTGAAGAAACAATTACACAACAAATGCGAATATGAAAGCGTGATAAACACAATTAATGAACCTGTTGGCATAAAATAACCCTAGACCGTTTGAGATGACGTAAAAATCAACCAATCACTCAATTATACTCTTTTTTATTTGAGATATTATCACAAACATCTCATTGGTCAGTTTCCAAATCCTATTTGCATTGCTGATTTTTATATTTGTTATAATTTTCAACTTTGTTCAAAATTTCATCTTGAAGTTGTGTCTGTATATTAGAATAAAATTTTTGCTTTGTATTGGGTACTTTTTGTGCTCACGTTGTAAATTTTACTGATTTGGTTTTGTTGTATTTTTGAGTGGGGAGTGGGGAATTCGACACCACAAGCAACTATACTTAAGTTTCACAATGCAAGACTATATGTGATAAACGTTAGGAAGTTTTGGATAGTTTTACTTTACGTGCCCTGGTTAAGTATGTGTAAGGAGAAATAAAAAAAAAAGGGGATTTAAAATTTAAAACGCGAATAAAGTGTGTGTGTGTGAGAGAGAGAGAGGAAGTGGGGTTGATTGCAAGCGGGTATAAATGTAGGATGGAACTTGAAACAAGTAAGGAAAGAACCGAGTCCCAAGGCGAATTTATATGCAAAATCTGATAAAGCAAAAGAAAATCGATCCAAGAGATTTTATCATTGAATTAAAGCGGACATTATAATCATATGCAAATTTTTGGTTGAGTATATACGCGCCTAAACAAAAGCACTTATACATTTGCGTTCCTCATTCAAATATTCATTGCCTACATACGTTCTTTTATAAGTTACTTGCATTTTTTTTCAGCCTGAAACTTGTCTGTTGATTTAAAGAGAAGGAATAGTCAGAACATATGAATATGGCACCTGATTGTCTAAGGACTAGTTGACGTACTCGTCTGCAATGGCCGTCCTGTTGACTGTCTTAGAATATGTCGACTGTAACTTTTGTAGGTGGGGGTAAAATCCTCTACTCCAAAAATTGGGAGTCTTGGGTATGACACTAGATTACATCCGATGCTGAGGTTCCAGTTCTGGAGATCTGGAATGCATGGAGTACTCCTTTATTGTCATTACTCCCAGGTCCACTCTGGTTGTATCAGCCAGGGTCTCATCTATGAGTCGAATAGATCTGTTTGAAAATTATGAGGATTCGATAAATATGTATGAGTTTCTACCCTGTGAGCATAAAATTTACCCAAAGAGTAGACATGCCGTTAAAATCAATCAATCAATCAATCAATCAATCATCTGCACTGGATAAGAGGTCAATATTTTGGTCAATTTTGGTAGTTTTATATTTTTGTCCATTACAATCTTATATTAGATGTTTACAAACGGTATTTATTATTCTGAAATATAAATTCACATGATATAAGATCGATCTATTAATTATATTCTTAATATTATCTAAAGATGTTAGCGTAGATCTGTGAAAAACTGTATCAATGTTTTGTTATGAAATATCTAAGTTTAAAGGATTGACATTAAAGAGACCTACCAATTCAAAATAGTTCAGGTTTTGAGTTTGGCTATTGTTTAATGGCACACCGAACTTTGTGGGTTATTTAATGCCAAATCTTGTTAGTTTATATTTATGATTTGTAAGCGAATAGCTTGTTATATAATTTTTTAGTATGGGAGACAAAAGATATTAGACAATTTTCGTTGGTGGGTTATTTTGTTTAATGGCATATCGACTCTTGTTGTCTATTTAATGCCAAGTCATTATTTGTATATATGATTTGATATGTATTAATATATTTGTAGAAATACTTTTCATTATTCATTCTTCTCAATGCGGTTGACTCTCAGCCACCGCCTTCTGGTACGTAAGAGATAAAAAGGGTTGCCATGAGAACCATTTGTAAAATATTCCTCTGCACAGGTTTAGTCGGCATATTCCAGTTCCAGCCGATAGGGTGGTTAGGTTTTTGACTGAATAGTCAATTCTGAGCAATAAAATTGTATAATTATTTTACATATCAAGTTTGAAGAACTATCAATAAATTCAATTTGATTCTCACTGGGTGCCCCATTCATTCATCCTTGAGCTACATCTAAGCAAAAATCTTAGTAAATTACTACCTATAAATTCAATTAGTAATATTCAATTAAACTTGAATAATCATTCTAATAATACAAAAAAGTTGTCAACCTTATTGTTTAAAGTTGAGATATCTGAATAATGTACAAATAGATAATCTTGCAGCATTATGGCTTCTTGCTGATTATTGTTTAAGACTTAATAAACAATATATTTTTCCTGTCTCCAATAACTATGAATACCATGGTTGATCTTTTGGTCTACATAAAACTGTTTTGTTGTCCAGGGAACAGATAAACCTAAATTTTTAAGGAATGGAGCCAAAACATAACAAGTCTAGTAAAAAGAGACTTAACAAGACGAAAAGTTATATAGTGGAGTTTGCTGGGATAACATAGCAAAATCAAAGTTGTCATCTAAGGAATAGAGAAAGGCAGTGTATATATGTGTTTGTGTACAGATATATAATATACATATGTATTTGTATATACATGCGTATATTTATATATAGAAAGTTATGATACCACGAAACTGTCTGTCGATGATACATATTGACATCCACAGACAGATCTGTTTCGTTCTATCAGAACACATCAGTGTGGCTAGACGGGCTAGATTCCCGAAGCTGGGATCGAAACCCGGTTGACTCAAACGCCAATCCAAGATTTTACCACTCAACCACGAGGAAGCCAGCGAAGTAAATTTAAACGGTTATAAATCACAATTGTTATTGTTTACATATTTCCGCTTAACGGCTACCGAGAGCTCGATTCATACGAAGAGCCTTGCATATTCGCTAGAGAGCTCAACCCTACGGGGATTGGGGAGCATATATATATGTGTGTGTGTAAAAAGTAAAGTTGGCGACCAGAAGGCTCCTTTTTCAGTAGCTACTACCCCGAAATGTTGGGGAGGGCGCTACTCTTTCTCTGGATTGCTCCCCTTTACCCTCGATACGTACCTTATATTGCTGAGTGTTAAGCAAGGAGGTATCAAGTACCATTTTTAATGTAAAAATGTAAAATCAGCCGGGTTTCGGTTCCACCTTGAAACATCTCGCGTGTCCTGTCACACTGAAGATTTTGATTCAACGAAACTGTCTGGGGAGGACCATTATATTATCATCATTATGCCGTGCCGCTAGCACGGATTTCCCTGACCCTCTCTCGCCGTTTGTCTCTATCGTCCATCGCTCTCGGCAGGTCTTCCATGAAACATCGTACATCAGTAGAGAGCTGTTGTGGATAGGTTCTTGCTGGTCACCCAACTCTTGTTCGTCTGCGTGAAGAGGTCCACCAGAGTACACCACTTATTAGTTCTTACGTACTTCTCCTTTAGTGTCCTACATGTCTTGTTCGTCTAATTGTGATGGTTTTCGAGATGGGTAGTTGGTAGTCGTACAGCTGCTGCTTTTTGGGATGTTGCTTCCAGGATTTGTTCAAAACATCAATCAGCATTATTGTACACTTGCCGTCTAGATTTTTCTCCATACGCTTAGTCAGCGTCTATGTGGTGCATCCATATAATAGTATTGACACGACCACTGCGTAGAAAAACTGTGTTTTATTTTATCGGATAGGTCTGACTTCCATATGACCGATAGTCTATCGATAGCTGTTCACGCCTTTGCTAGTCACGTGTTGAGGTCATTTTCGGTAGATGAGATGCTGCTTCCGAGGTAGGTGAACTTGTCCACAAGTTTCAGAGACCTACCATTTAGTGTGAAGATGTCACCTCTTTGATTAAAACACATGGAGGTGCCCGTGGTGTAATGGTTATCGTCGTTGGAAATGGACACGACGACACGAGTTCAAATCCTGGACGAGACCGGTTGCATTTCACGTAGCACTAATACCCTTGGTAAAGGTATGAATCCAATCATTCTCCCTCCAGCTATGGGTAAATAGTAGGGCAGACTGTGTTCTTCAGCCTTGGTGAGGCAACTAGTCTAGGAGAAGGAAAACTCTGAATTCAGACCCGTTAAACACCGCTTAAAAATTGACCTTGTGTCATATCCTGCCCGAGTGGAGAGGTTGGTAAATAAGGATTAATACACATGAACTCTGTTTTGTCTGCGTTGACATGGAGGCCAATGCCACTTGTTGCCAGTTCCTGACTATGCAGCAGGGAAATATATATATATTTAAGTGTCTACATAAATAGTTGGGGGGGATGTAATGGTTAAAGCGTCGGACTGCGGAATCGTGGTACGCGAGTTCGTACTTCAGTCGCGCTATTACGTTCACTTTCGGGCAAATACCATTGGGAAAGGTATGAACCACTTATCCTCCCAGCTATGGGTTAAATAGTACCACCACTGTTCTTCTAGGAGAATGGCTTTGGCATTAAATAACCTAAAAAGAGTTGATATGCCATTAAAAACAAAGAAACCAAACCATAAATATGTGCACGTGTATACAAATATTTGTTTGTCAAAGACTCTTCTCAGATATTAATTGTCCAAAACTATACTGAAGGCTTTTTAAAATTAGCAGTATCTTTTTTTTAATGTAGTAAGTAAGTAAGTAAAGTTGGTGACCGTAGTCGAGGGCGACCAGAAGGCTCCCTTTTCAATAGCAAGGGGAGGGCGCTACTCCTTTCCATGGATTGCTCCACTTTACCCTTGATACGTACCTTATATTGCTGAGTGTTAAGCAAGAAAGCATCAAGTACCATTTTTAAAGTCTTTGGTATGACGCGACCTGGATTTAATGTAGTAACGAGAATAATCTCAAGCGTTGTGGTGAGTGATGCGAGTGCAAAGATGTTCCAGCGCTTCGCAAAAAGTGAAAATATGCAAGCTATCGTGAAATTACTTTAAAAATCTTACTGCTTACATCAGTATATCTAATTGCCATTGAAATCTTACTGCTTACATCAGTATATCTAATTGCCATTGAAATCTTACTGCTTACATCAGAATAATATATCAATGGGTAATTAGATATCGTCAAATAATTCAACAACGCTCATATCAAGTCGTATGAGTATTAGTCGGATGAGGAAGTCTGCTTTGATACCCCAATTAGCCTGGACTTAACTATAAAGAGTTCTTAAAGTAGTTCACCTGTGCATACTTGCACGATATTATAGGTGACTTAAGAACGAGTGTTTTGTACCGCCTTTTTGCTTTGCGTATAGAATATAGAAATATTTCTAAATATGAAATTATGATCTAATATATAAGGTTATATTCCTTTAGAACTATCATTAAACTTTATGGTTCATGGCTCGTATTTCTATAGGATGAATTCCCGAAGCGTGCTGGCTAACTGCAACATCATAGTAGGCTTATATTTTATATGATAGGGATGCGCTTAGCGTAAGGGTTACCAGTGAAAAGTAAGGAAATAGCAATCCGAGTTCAAATCCTGGACGGAATGGCACGTATCCATCTGTTCTCCTCTTTAGCAATGGACAAATAGTAGAAAAGAGTGAGTTCTTTGGCAAGGCAAAACAATATAATAGAATGAAAACTCTATATAGAATATAATAGAATGAAAAATTTGTGTCGTATCCTGCTTATGGCAGAGGAGTTATTAAATACATACATTTCCTATCATAAATTTATTTCAAAGCAAATAGAATCTCTGAAAATATTTTATAAAATATTTGTAACCTGTTTGATCGGCCTAAAAGGGAACTTATAATTTCAAAGTGCTCTTCACTGATCAAAAACTTTTCCGTGTTTTATTTAATTTTCTTCGAATGTTTTGCAGAAACCTCTTTTGGGAGATTTCACAGCAAGATAATGTGAACGCTTTCTCTATGAAAGGGGAGGTAACTTGGTGTGATTTGAATCTAGAATCTTTTGGCTAGTATTGTACCTCTTCTTCTTTGATTTATAAACATTAATTCATGCCTTCGGTACTTGATTATTGTTTAGAAAAATGAAAATGAAATTCAATTACTTGCAAAACCATTTCTATCCTTTAAGCCCTCGAGTAATTACTGTATCTTTTATCTTTGGATGTATACTTCTGTCACTATGAGACGATTAAACTAATTAAATTGGATTTTCTTGAAGATTTTTACACTCGTTATTCTCTTTGAATCCATTTTTTTTTTTTCATATTAGTACTGGTGTAACCATTTATTTTCACCCTCAGGACTTACCATGCATCGTGCTAAGAGATTAGAAAGAAGATATTTATATTGACAAAGCTATGTGGAACATAATGTACCCCTTTACCCATAGGGGGGTGTCCTCGTGGTGTAATTATTAAAGTGATGGACTGCGGAATCGTAGTACGCGAGTTCTCACTCCAGTCGTGCTATTACGTTTACTTTCGGGCAAATACCCTTGGTAAAGGTATGAACCTCCGTATCCTCCCAGCTATGGGTTAAAGAGTACTGCTACTGTTCTTCTTGGAGAATGGCTTTGGCATTAAATAACCTACAAGCGTTGATATGCCATTAAACAAAGAAACCAAACCAAACCTTTACCAATAAGTTTTAACTATACTTCAAAAGCGAAAATGCATGTAAAATTTTTCTCGATCCAATGCCCCGATGCTGTTAAAGATGGTGGAATGCAGTTGCAGTCTTTATCGCACTTATTAAAAGTTCTCAAAATTATGTGTTGTTTACATAGTAAACCTATTTTCCGATACATTTAATGTTAAAATGAATGTTGAGCCATCTAACAACAAAGAAAATCAAAGCAGGAGGAAATACTTTTCCGAAAAATATTATTTATCGTGAAGTTTTGAATAATTATATTACTCAGTAGTTTCAATAATCTAATTTTTTCTACTGTCCTATATATATATATATATATATATATATATAGGTTGTTTAATTTCTCTATGTAATAGCATATCAATCTTCGAGGATCATTCAATGCCAAAATCATTCTTGTAGAAGAACAGAAGTGGTGCTGTTTAACTCATTGCTGAAGGGATAAGGGCATACGCCACCAAGCTACGGGGACTCCTTTCCCCCTCTGTCTCTCTTTGTCTCTCTCTCTCACTTACCTAGGAAGCAGTGTCTCATCAACCGAAAAGGACATCGATACGAGGTTAACGAAGGCATGGACAGCTATCAATAGGCTATCGATTATGTGGAAATCAGACCTAAACCGATAAAATGAAACGCAGTTTCTTCCAGGCAGCGGTCGCATCGATACTGCTATATGGATGCACTACATGGACTCTAACAAAACGGCTGGAGAAGAAGCTAGACAGCAATTATACAAGAATGCTGCGAGCAATCTTGAACATGTCCTGGCGGCATCACCCCACACGACACCAACTGTACGGCCACCTGCCTCCTATCACGAAAACTATTCAAGTTAGACGAACCAGACATGCAGGACAAACAGGGACGAACTCATAAGTGATGTACTCTTATGGACCCCCATACAAGGCCGAGCAAAAGCAGGACGACCAGCACGAACATACATTCAGCAATTATGTGAGGATACGGGATGTAGTACAGAAGACCTGCCAGAGGCGATGAACGATAGGGAAAAGTGGCGAGAGAGGGTCAGGGATATCCGTGCTACCAGCACAACATGATGATTATATATATATATATATATATATATATATATATATTTTATTTATATAAGTTTATCTTTTAATTCTATTTCTTCTCCAACAATGAACAACGCTGAAAATTTGCATTTTAGTGTATTATTTTGATAGATTCTTGATTTTATATATATATATATATAGTAGTTAGCGACTTTAGTCGAGGGTGACTTGAAGGCTCCCTTTTCAATAGCTACGACACCAAAGTGTAGGGGAGGGCGCTAACACTATCCCTGGATTGTTCCACTTTACCATTGATCCTTACATTATAATGCTGAGTGTTAAGCAAGACAGCAACAAGTACCATTTTTTTTAGTGTTTGGTATGACTCGACCTGGGATTGAACCCTGGTCTCCTGGACCATTGGTGGACACTCTACTCATTAGGCCAATATATATATATATATATATATATATATATATATGTCCGAGATGATGAGTTTGGAATTATTTAAGTTGAGAATCTATTAGAAGATTGATATAATTCTCCAGGAGTGCTCAATGAATGGTTATTGATATATAAATACCATCCAGAACAAATATGTCTATAATATAAGCAGAAGAAAATCTCAACAGACCGACATGTTACGGTTATAAATTTATTTCAACTGATTACTAATATATAATTTTTTGAGCGAATGGAAATCTAAAATAGATCTATTTAAAAAATCCCAGCTGTTATATATGTTATCATCAGAGAAAATGAACGTTAAATCGTATTTGTTTAATTGATCATATCCATGATTTTATAGGTTGCATAAACTTTTGCAGGTAGAATCTACTCTAATTCAGAACACCTCAATGGCTTCTTGATATCTTTTACACAGCATTAGAGCTAAAGATATTTAACAAAGTATAACTTTTGAATAATCTTGAAATTAATTATGGTTGCTGGAAAATCCTTGGCCCCACCAATACGGTGATATGAAGCAGAACAGGGGGTGTCCACGCATTTTATAGCTCGCGACCTACTTTTAAAATGACCTCGTTAAAATTATCTACCTAAATTTAAAAAATAAATGAATATATTTATTTATATATGTACTGAGTATATTCACTTATTTATTTATTAATATATGTTCTGAGTATATTCACTTATTTATTTATTAATATATGTTCTGAGTATACACTCACTTTTTAAAACACTTCTTCAGCAGATATAAATTAGCAAGCTAACTAGTTGACTTTGCTCGAGAATCTGTTGTGGCGCATATGTTTTCTACGAGGTAAATTAACAATTTTTTAATAGTAACTGCATAATGGCTGCTCTGTACGTCTTACAAGTGTCATCTGCTCAAAAGAGGAGAGAAGATTGGCTAAAATCTTTTCTTTTTTTAATGGCGTTCGATCTCCCTGCATTACCTTTGCAATCTAACGGTTGATCGCAATGGATGTATGGGACATCCCTGATCTAGAACCATTATTAACGGACATTCATCTATGTGTAAGTGTTTCCAGCTTAAATTCCCAAATTACAATAAAAAAAAACAACTTAAACCACTGTATACTGATTCAATATATTCCAGTGAAGGTTTTTGTACACTTTATACAAGTTAGTATATTTGTGAATTAAAATATACTATCAGAAAACGTGGCAGCGAAAAGAATGAAAGTTTACACGTATTTGTTTAATAAATTCTATACATTATGTCTCATGAATCGCGTATATTTCTAACTGACCCAAATGTTCGACATTTACTTCTATAAATGTTTTTACGAAAACTCTCCGCCACGAGCCGGAGGCGACACAAGGTCAGTTTTTACGCTGAGTTTAACAAGTTTGAATTTAGAGTTTACTTATAGAGTACCAAGGTTAAAGAGCCCACTTTATCCAATTATTTATCCATAACTAAAGTGAGAATATGTGAAATGCAAAAGACTTTCATCTAGGATTTAAACTCGGGTCACCGTGTCCATTTCTTACGACGATGACCATTACACCAAGAGAGTATTCCATATACGGGCAATGTGTTTGAATGTTGATTTTCAAGGCAGACAAGTTAGTTATTTCCCTTATTTAATTACCTTCCTATTTATAGTTTCAGCTTTCATTTGGCCTCGCGCAAGATAAAGCCAAATTCGGAAAAATATCTATAATTATCTCATGAATGAATTGAAGTGTAGGAAAATATCAAGCAGCTTTTCTTAAAAGACAACAAGTGGAGTTTCTGCTCGATTTGATTTTTAATATAATCGAATTTAAAATCATTCTTGGCTTCCGCAAAAAAATATTTTTCAAGTATAAAGTAAAGTTTATGGCCATTAGCATCTTCATTGGATTTAATTAAAATTTCTACTTGCAACAAATTCAATTAATACTGAGTTATTTAAAATATTTTATTCCAAGAACCAATAACATTTGACATTTGAACGTGTTTTGTTGTTTCTAGGTAACAACCATAATAATAATAAATGATTAATAATGATTGGTTTTAAAATGAATGTCATACGAAATGAACCTTATCTGTTTTCCAGGATTTGACCATTCTAATGCATCAACGTCAGAGAATGTCTTTTCCTTAAATGGCCAATGTGTCATAATTTAGATTCAACGATGAAAACATAATCACTTATTTCTAATAAAAATAATATTAAATATACCATTCAGTCGGGTTTTTTGTTCTCTCAACATAAAGGAGAAATACTTTGTACAATCATGGGAACGCAGTGTTATAGAATATGCAATGCTTATTGTTAAAAAAAAGTATTTTATATATGAGGTGTGCACAAAAGGAAGGATCCTTTTTAATAGGTGTGAACAATGGCGTTGACATCTAAAAAGCATATGCCTTGTCGGTGAGATTTAGAATATGCTGATTGTGTTCCCGATAGAGGAAGAAGACCTTCCCAAAAAGTAGTGTCCTGGGTATGTTACTAAACTGAATCTGGTGGTAAGACTATACACTTCTAGAGAGCTGGAAAGTGTGGAGGTCCCTCGTTACCATTATTTTGATGTCCGGTTATATCTGTAAGCCCTATCTATGTCTCTGTTTAAAAATATACATATTCGATAGAATTTTGTGGAAAACAACAAACAAACAAAACTCTTAAGAAACAACAACGCAAAAATGTAAATATGAACGTATAATAAGCGTAATTTCTTTATCATGAAATAACCCTAGACAGGTTAACTTATCGTTAACTAATCTAAAAAGCTTTGATATCTAAAATTCATAAAAACTCAGTTTTTATTATTTAATATTAGATTTTATTAAAATGTTCGGTACATATGTAATAAAATGAAATTTTAGTTAAAAGACGTTTTCACTTGAGCTTTGTACCAAGCAATAAACTTGGCTCTGCCAAAGTGGTCAAAGACCTGAGGGGAGGGCATCCTGAGGTTAAGGTCGTTGCAAGCACACACAACCGTCCGGTCCGAATGCCAGGCGGTTGTCCGGAAGGACGCGTGAACGAGACTAAGGGAAAAGGGGGATGAAGTTATAATCTAGTAAGAAGCAAGCAATGTTACTTCGTTCTCATTGAAGAACAAATTGACAAGTTTTAATCATTACATTTTTGTCTTAATAATCTAACGAATAAGCAACGATATTATAATTCAAGGAGTGGGAAAATAATGCAGAGAAGTTTCTGTTCTGGTCAACTTAGAATTCTTTCCTATTGTTTTCATTTCTTTTGTTGCAAACACAAAAACTCAATATAAAAAGTTTGACATATGAAATACAATAGGATCAAATTAATATAAGCTTGTTGAAAAATATAAGAACGTAAGCAATGCATTCCTGCTTTCTGTTTGTTACACGATGGGGTAACAATAGACGACGTAAGCAGCATCTTTTTAATTTTTTTATATTATTGATAATTTCAGAAGCCTCTTGATAAATAAATCAATTCTGAGAAGTGGTACGCATATCGACACAACATTTGCTAAACAGTGACATTGAGAGGAAAGATCAGTGTCGAATAGAATGATCTTGTTGTATATAAGGAGATCTTGAGAAATGTTCAATAAGTCGATAGAAGAAAGTGCAAGAAGATTATTGCTCCAAAAATACTAAAGTTAATCACTGATAAAATGAATATGATGAAATATATTCTATTATTTGATAACAGATATGCATAAAACACACACACATATATATATATATATATATATATATATATATATAAGTAAAAGTAAGTAAATTTGGCGACCCTAGTCGAGGGTAACCCGAAGGCTCCCTCTTCGATAGCTACTACACCAAGGTGTAGGGGAGGGCGCTACTCCTTCCCTGGATTGCTCTACTTTACACTTGATCCGTACCTTATAATGCTGAGTGTTAAGCAAGGAGGCATCAAGTACCATTTTTTGAGTCTTTGGTATGACTCGACCTGGGATTGAACCCAGGTCTCCCGGGCCATTGGCGAACACTCTAACCGCTAGGCCAATGTCCGATTCTTGCTAAGAAATTACCGATAAAGAAATCGTGCAAGTTTAGTTATTGCGTCTTTTGAAATTCATATTTTGATTGCTATTAAATATCTTACCTGGATTTCATTTTTTGATGACTTCATATAAATGAACAAAATACTTACATGTATATCTATATTATAGGATGTTCGGAAAACACTTTCTAATTATAGTATAAACTATTTAAATTCTGTTTTAACATATTTTAATTGTAAATGTAAAAAAAAAAAAAAATCCCATTCTTTATGATTAAAGTGTTCTCTTTGTTAATTTTCTATCCCTTTTTTGAGGATTTTATTTTTAACTTTCAGAAGATTTTACATGAAAAAGAAGCGAGCTTGGTCATAATTTTGTTTCAAGACAATGCTCGGCCACATGTTACCAGGATGAGACTGCAGAAGACTAATGACTTTGAATATGTGACACTGCCAATCTGCCATTTTTACCTGATCTCTTATTCACCGACTACAGTTTTTTCAAGTATCTTGGCACATTTTGACGCCCGAAACATTCCATTCTAGAAGTTAAAATTACAATTAAAGAATCCCTGGCATCAAAACCTTGAGAATTTTTTTAAATACTGTTTGAATTCATCTATTCAAAAATAAAAGTTTATAATATCGGACGTGATTTTCCCAACAACCTTATATATACTGTAAAGTTGGCGATCTTAGTCGAGGGTGACTAGAAGGGTCCCTTTTCAATAGCTACTACACCGTGGTGTAGCGGAGGTTGCTACTCCATTCTCTGGATTGCTCCACTTAACCCTTGTTCCTTACCTTATAGTGTTGAGTGTTTAGCAAGGTGGCAACAAGTACCATTTTTTTGAGTATTTGGTATGACTCGACCTGGGATTGAACCTCTGTCTCCCGAACCAGTGACGCACACTTAACTCATTAGGCCAATGGCCCGATAATATGTGCACAATTATCAATTTAAAAAAATAAAAAAGTTATTTTTTTCTAAATAAAAATATCAGGCTTTATTAATTTCTAGTGGAATATTACTCAATAAAACGGACATTATTAAGTGTTATAACCAAACTCTACACCACTGAAAGTTTGTAAACAAAAATAGAAACATGTGGCTGTCAAACCACGTATGGAATGTACTTAAATGGAAAATAGAAAAACGAAGATCACACAACAGAACTGAAAGATTGTATACTCCCAGAGGAATTCTATGCTTGGTTTAAAAGATTAACTTTTATAAGAATTTTTTCGATATGTATTTATTAGTAGGCTATAATAATAATAATAATATATATATATATATATATATATATATATATATATATATAAGAATTAAGGACACTGTAAGTCAGTTACTTATGTTTAATATTTTTACAATCTTTCGACGGTTGGGCTCGAAGATTGTGTAACACACGTAAAACTTATGTAAAGAACTGATCCTAATTCTAGAATACCTGAATTATGTATTCCTTGTGTCTCTAAGTTTGTTTCATTTGATCACACAATTGTCTGATTGAAATTTCAGACGACTATAATCCACATGAAACTAACGGACTGAATGTGAGTACATACTCTCGCTCGGCCATGATGGTATTAAGCATTATTCATACAGTTTTCTTACACCTATACCTTTTTGTGTGTATGTACGTTTTTTCTGTATAATTATATTTAGTGTATATATATATAGTGTGTGTGTGCGTGTGTATTTGAGTTCTTCTGTATAATTATATTTAGTGTGTGTGTGCGCGCGCATATATATATATATATATATATATATGTTTGTGATTGTTTTTCTGTGTTTATATACATATATACACACACAATCACACAAACTTAAACTAAGCTGTATATAAATATATATATCATCACACAAACTTAAACTAAGCTCTCTCTCTCTCTCTCTATCTATCTATATATATATATATATATATAATGTGTGATCTACGCGTTTTCTAATAAAAAAAAACAACTTTTCCTCGATATTTGTCGTGTACCACTATATTGTGTTGTCTTTGTTAAACTCTAACATTTTCATTCCCATTGCATAATGAATAAAAATATTTTTTAAAATAAATTATTGATCTATTATTAGTTTCAAATTCCGATAGAAGACAGTGAATATAATTCCTCCTTCCCATATAAAATAGCTAACATACTCATCGATGATACTTCATGTTCCTCTCCTCAATAAACATATATGATTTGTGTATGTATATATAGGATTTTATAAGCACGGGTATCTATAAAAAGAACATAGATATTGTATGCCTACAAAAGAAGTCGAAACTGCATGTAGAGTTCTTTTAAATAGACGGAAAATATGACGTCATTTCCTGAATAAACACGTGACTAGTTTTTATTAAAGGTTGATATTCGAGTTTCATATCAGCCTGTGCGTTTAATACAGGAATACTTACATATATATGCATATCATGCTTTAAAATTATTTGCTTATGTGTGTGTGTTTGTGTAATACGCCGCTAAAACGGTTTAAATAAGTAAAATATTGTGTTTTATGCACCAAAAAGCGGAACGATATTACAGTATTTGAACTATAAATTACATTTAAAACAGGGTAAAATCACACACAACCCAGTGTTTCACATGTCAGATATTCAGTTGAGATTTTAGCCACACGTCTGAAGTCGGTTGTTATAATGTTTAGACGTGCGTGTATAGAGATTCACCTGAAGATCCAGTACGTGAAACTAAGTCGTGAGAGATTTTACCCGATAGACGTGTTACTAGTCTTTCTTTCCTTTTGATTCTTTAGTCTTTTATGAACATTTAGATAAACACGAAGTAAATATCTCTAGCATATATGAATGTCATGTCAACATGTCTGTTTAATTCAGGAACTAATATATTGAACACGATTTGCTTTGATATTATTTTCTTTGATAAATATATATATATATATGAACACACACGCACATACATATATATATATATATATATATACACTCGAAGAGATATCCAACTTTTCCCGATGGTAGTGGGACGAGGTTGCATTATATATATATATATATATATATATATATATAAATTTTGTGACCTAAGTCGAGGGTGACCATAAGGCTCCCTTTTCAATAGCTACTATACTGAGGTGTAGGGTAGGGCGACACTCCATTTCCTGGGTTGCTCCACTTTACCCTTGATCCTTACTTTAAAATGCTGAGTGCAAGGCGGCATCAAGTACCATTTTTTTAGTCTTTCGGTATGACTCGAACTGGCATTGAACCCTGGTCTTCTTGACCATTAGCAAATTGTCTACTCATTTGGCCAAAGGCCTAGTATATATATATATATATATATATATATATATATATATATATATATATATATATATTATATATATATATATAATAATAAAAAAATAATATATATATCTTCTGAATTAATTTATTCATTTTATTTCTTTATTTTTACTTTGAAGTAGATGTTAGTGAAATCTATATCTAATTAGTGGCGATTCTTGGTAAATGAAATTTAAATTAGAAATATAAATAATTTACTACATAGAAATTCAGGAAAAAAATTCAAAATATATTTTTGTAAAATATTCATTTCTATAAGGCTTATTCAAAAACAAAATTTCTACGTTTTACAGTTATAGATTGTATCAGGTAATTACAAATGGTGTATATTTTATGTAGTAAGCCTGTTGGTATGATTATGGCCTTTATGTCTTGATTTTTGCTAAATGAATCCCAATCTTTCATTCTGCGTCTTTTTATTTCAGTCATCGAATTAGTCATTTATTGTTTATTTAATGCCAAATCCTCTCTATACATAAATAAATTAAATATGGTTTTCTACACATTTTGTTGGTAACATTTTTAGACGAGCCTGGGCTCACTTTTTTTCACAGTTAAATGGTTTCAAGTATTTCTAACACTAATAGTTCTAATTACTATTAATCATATGTTTGAACACAATTTTATGGTTTCAAGTACTGTTTTGAAACATAATTTAATCTAACATCAGTCATTTCTTTTCATACAATTAAATCGTTATACATATAATACTTGTAAGTGAATAGTTTGTTAGTAATTTTATTTTTAAATCAGTCAGTACTAATTTGTTTGCCCTCAAGTATTGCTATTGTTTCCCACAGTTAAATGGTTTCAACTACTGAGAGCTAGTGCCTATATTTCTATATTATATTTATCATACGTTTCCACCCAGTGAAGTGGTTTCAAATATTGCTATTTAACACGAAACCGGCTCATTGGTCTAGTGGGTAGAGTGTTCAACAATGGTCTGGGAGACCTGGGTTCAATCCCAGGTCGAGTCATACCAAAGACTTTAAAAATGGTACTTGATACGTTCTTGCTTAACACTCAGCAATATACGGTACATATCAAGTGGTGCAATCCAAGGAAAGGAGTAGAACACTCCCCTTCACCTCGGTTGTAGTAGCTATCGAAAAGGGAGTCTTCTGGTCATCTTCGACTGCGGTCGCCAACTTTACTCCCCCTTTTTTTTTTTTTTACTTATTCTGTACAACACTATTCATTCATTTGGACACAGTCAAATGGCTTCGAGTATGGCTATTAATCACTAACAATGTAGCACTATGGGGGTAGGCTGCCAAAGCAGACGATTCAATTGTCTGTTTTGGCGCGAAACCAGACAAAGGATTCTTGGACATGAAATCTCGCCGTATCCGGAAGTGGTAAGGGGACCCGAGAATGAGAGTTGACGACGCGGCCCAGAGAGAGGCAAGGACCAGAGTTGGTAGTTGGACAGGAGTAGAAAGAGTTGGTGGCAGGAGACCAAGAGAGGCAGTTGGCGTGGATCCACGGAGGGGCAGTCAACACCAGACACCGGAACAGAGAGGCGAGGAGACAAAAAGGGTCCAGTGAAGAAGAGTCTCAAGATGTCTGATCCCAGTAGCATTGTGGAATTTTCGCTAGTAACCCACGCTAGCGATAGTCCATATATCTACTATCAGGAATGCACATGCATTAGTGTTGCATACCTTTCTCTGCCCTTGGTAACCCCAAGCTTTGTTTGTTCGTTTGTCTTTCTATTTTCTCCTGTCTCCCTCGATCGTATTCTTGTGTAGGTAAAGAAATGTGCGTTTCCCCCTCAGCCACTAGTTGATCACCGGCCGGCTAAGAAGTGAAATGGTTAGAAGACTGAGATAATGTGGTGGGGGTGAGGGGGTAACGTGTCACAACAATTAAATTAAACAATCATTTGTTTACTCAATAAAATGGTCAAAGAGTTATATTTTTAATAATTCCATTTAATATTAGTCATTTGTTTGCACAAAGTTTAAATTGGTCAACAGTTTTATTTGATCCATAGATATGACCCTATCCGTTGCTTACTACTCCGGACTAGTGTGGACCTGGGAGAAATGGCAATGAGGGGGTACCCCACATACCTCAAAGCTCCAAGGCCGGGGCCACATCATTAGATGATTTAGTATCATATCCAGGACACTCAGTGAGAGGGTTTTTTTACCCTTTTGCAGTGATGTAATCGATGTATTCTACTGCCCCAGACGATTAGGCTAAAGTTATTTCTGATTGTAAACGTAGTTCACAACTATGAGCGTATGGTCACTCTTCAACTAAGGTTAGGGGGGTGTCCTCGTGGTGTAATGGTTAAAGCGTTGGACTGCGGAATCGTAGTAAGCGAGTTCGTATTCCAGTCCTGCTATTACGTTCACTTGCGGGCAAATACCCTTGGGAAAGGTATGAACCCCCTTATCCTCCCAGCTATGGGTTAAATAGTACCACTACTGTTCTTCTAGGAGAATGGCTTTGGCATTAAATAACCTACAAAGGTTGATATGCCATTGAAACAAAGAAACCAAACCAATCAACTAAGGTTGTAAATACACTACCAGATATCTCCGTTGTTTTTTCTAAGGCTTTAACTCATGCAATAAACAAGCTGTCAAAATAAGTTCTAGGATCTTCCTCGATATTCATTATTTGTTCTTGATATCTGCATTCGTTAACTTCTAGAACTTCATATTCACGCGTAATCTCTTTAATATATGCCTGTCGAGTCACACAGCATTTAATTGAAATTATAGTTCATAACAACTAAATAAGTTGGCGACCTTAGTTGAAGGTGACCTGAAGGCCCCCTTTTCAATAGCTACTACACCGAGGGAAAGGGCGTTACTCCATTCTCTTGATTGTTCCACTTTACCCTTGAGCCGTACCTTATAATGCAAGGCGGCAACAAGTACTATTTTTTGAGTGTTTGGTATAACTCGACCTGGGATTGAACGCCGGTCTCCCGGACCATTGGCGAACACTCTACTCATTAGGCCAATGGCCCGGTAACAAGTAAATAAGTCTAATTAATCTATACGTAACGTTTAATAGTTTCCTTGTATGTCAATTTATCAGAATGAATGCGAACGCAAACCCCAGGCAATTATTAAGTCCCAAATTCGTTTGAAACTTGATTTTTTAAAATTTAATTTAGAGTGTTTTAATATTAACTTGAAAGAAACATTGTTCTCTTCTTTGTAACAGTTATGGCATTTACCAGTTTCAAGAGACTGTAGATCTGCGCCTGGATCACGACATGATTCTGGAAAAGGTTTCGTGGAAGACTTATGATGCAGGTCTTCTATATTCACGACAGCATCCATGCTGTCCAAGGGAACAGCAAAGTGGCAAAAACGACGCTGAATACAATACAAGCTTATAATACTAGGTGGTAGAAGAAATAGATTCATGCCTTTCACAAGGGCGTTAGCTTGTAGTAAAACGCAACCACCTTTGTTCACAATTTGAACTTGTCTAACAGAGTTAATTTTTCTTCGACAATAATAATTTCCCCATCGGTATTTTCAGTAATACACCTAAAAGTATCAGATGATTATACTCAATATTCTCTTCGTACGAAATACTTTGCTTCGCAATTTTCTAAATTTTACTTTCTGTGATATTCTTTTTCTGATGTGAAATCTAATTTTCTACAAGATATAATAAGCACTCCTTTTAGGCTATCTTATTAAACAATAAACTAATGGTTGAATTTTATCAATGAATGAATGATAATGTTTCTTTTTAGAGGAAACTGGAGAATTTAATAATCACAAACAGGAAAACATTAGAAAATTAAATAACAAACCTCATTCGAAAGTAGAAAACAAAGTTACCAAGTGTTCAGTACACGTTTCAAGTATAATAACTAATAGTCTTCTTTATTTTAACTTTTCCTCTTGTGGCTGAGAATACAAGTGATGTTCTTGTTTAACTTAAAAAAAATTTACTCGCAGACGTATGAAACGAAACCTGGTAAAAATGAGACTAAATGTTTCAAAGAAATAATTGATATATAAATTTCCTCCTATATTTCTATTGCTTCTTACAATAACCCTAGTGAATTACTCAACCAGAGATCTGAGATACTTAACGCTTTATAGGCATAAAAAGCCTGGTTACTTGACAAAAAGATTGTGGCTCTGTTTTTTTTATGCTATTTTAAAAAAAATTCTTTCTGGTTAGTTGTTTAGGTTTTATAGCATATCAGTCTTTGTGGGCTATTTAATGCCGAATCCATTTTTATTCAAGTAATCAATTCTATTTTAAACAATTGAGTTTAGCATGTGTACACAGTTTAATTATCAAAAACATTTCTATTTCAAGCAATTCCGTTTAGTCAAACAGTTTTAATTCAAACAATTCAGTTGAATATAGGTATAGTTTTTGTCCATACACAGTTAAATGTCAAAACAATTCTATTTCAAACAACTCAGTTTAGTATAAGTACGTTGTTTGGTTCTATTTGACCCATAGAGATGACCCTATCAGGTGCTACCACTCCGGGTCATAGTGGACTTGGGAACGATGGTAATGAAGGGGTACCCTGCATTCCTCAAAACTCCAGCATTACTGTAACCTCACCATCAGACGGTTTAGTGTCTTATTTAGGACACTCGTTATGGGGAGTCTTATTCCTCTGCAGAGAAGCAGTCGGTGTATTCTACCGCCTTAGCCGATGGGGCAATATTCTTTCTGGTCGCCGCTTCATCAATAAAATGTCTTTAGTCAGAATTATCCTGATGATCCGGTAGGTAAAACCTAAATAGATTAGTTCTGGCTCATTAGGTATTCTTATATCTATAAGCATCTATTGATTGTAAGAGTGTATTAGATCTGCAGAGTCATGTGCTATTATCGCCCCAGACACCATACATGTGTAGCACCTCCTCCTCGCGATCGAACCAGGTTATGGAATATGTCTGTCGGTTTATGGATACAAAGTTATGAGCTTGAAATTATATATTTTTAGCGGACAAAAATATGGAAGTTGATAAACTGTAGTGTTAAGCAGCATGACAACTACAAGAAGTTTCGGTGTTGTCCGGGATAAAAAGCGGAGGAGATGATCATTTGCATACAAACTAACCTGCCAGACTTTTTTTTAACAACTGTTTAAATTTCTTAGATAACCAGTCGTTATTTACATTAATTAGACCTCTCGAACTACAAAGGCAAATAAACTTAGTTTGTGTGCCCTCTGACCTTATTCAGCAGATATTACTAGTCATGGTAGCAGAACAGGAACAGTCGACATCCGTGGGTTCAATAAAAGCTTCGGTTCAAAATTCCCTAAAAGTTACCGAGTAAAACAAAAGAGTCCGGAAGAGGATTGGAAGACAAGGCGGCAGATACTTTGTGAATATAATAAACAAGATGTGGACAATAATAAAAGTCGTAAAAATAATATAAATCAGGGCTTCTCAAACGTTTTTGTTCATGCTCCTCGTGAAATCAAATTCAATATTCATCATCCCACCCCAATAAATTAATTGAATATAAAATTGCAAACATTTGGGAATTAATTTGATACGTTAAATTCTTTGAACGAAATTTACATAGAGAAACAAGCTGCTGGTTTATTTCATAAAATGAAGTACATATAATCTTATATAAGTAGGTAAAACATTAAATTTGTTGCCTAACCGTAGAAAAAAAAAGCTTTTATTTTATATTAGATACATTTATTTTATTCATTACAATTTCTTTTACTGTCTATACTAGAGCTTCTCAAACTTTTGATTTGATGCTCCACCCTTGTAATCAAATTTAATTTCCATTTACGTTTCCCAAAATAAATTAATTGGATATCAGATTACAAAACATAGCTAATTTACCAGTGTTTAATCCAATTTACCTGAGAAAAGAATCCGTAAACCAAAAATGCAAATGCACTTTTTTTTTAATGGATAGATGATTCTTAATTTTTGTTTAATGGCATATCATTTCGTGGGTTATTTAATGCCAGCCTTGAAGAAAAACAGCTGTGATATTATTTAACTCATAGCTGGGGAGTGGGATCAGGGAGTTTATTAATTTCCCAAGGATATTAGTCCGAAAGTGAAGGCAATAACACGACTGGAGTTCGAACTTGCTTACTTCGAGATCACAGTCCAGCACTTTAGCCATTACTTCATGGGAACTCATCTTTGAAAAACACGAGTTTGGTGGGTATTGAGATCGTGAATATTAGCTTGCTGATTTATGACACCGAAAAGTTTTGACAACATCAGAAGCAGATCGTTTGTCCATTTAAATGACCCGTATATTTTAAACGGGTCGTATGTAAACGACACATCACAAGTGGCTATTACAGCCAAACAGGTATTCAGCTTGGTGTACCAGGTTTTTTTCAAACTTTTTACTTGATGCCCTACCCTTGAAACCAAATTCAAGTTCCATTTACGTTCTCCCAAATAAATCAAATATTAGATTACAGAATATAACCAAGTAACAAGGTTTTAATACAATTTACATAGGAACATGAGTAAACTATCAATGTAAAATTGAATTATTTTTTATTTGGAAGGATGAGTTTTGGTGGAGTTGCTTTCAAGATTCGAATTTTTACCAAATACAGAAATAGTATTATAAAGGAAATATTGAATCATACGAACAAATATCCGGTAACACTAAAACTGATATAACATGTAAAGGACTCGGATCTCTTGGGTCTGAGCAGTATTTTCCATTAATGATATTTTAAAAAAATTTTATTCATTAAAAATCTGTTACTGTCGATAGTAATTAATCAATTCCAGTCGTATTTTAATTTTGCTATTTCATTATTTTATAGATAGATATTTTTATTGTTCTTATTTAGTACTACCCCCCATTTGAACAGCACATCACTGGAGCCCATTACACCCAATCAGGAATTCTTATAGGTTTACGATATCTTTTAACTAGTCTACATGATCCAGCAATTTTTGTTTTGTTCTAAATGGATTTATCAATGGAAACTGACAAGTTCACTCCTCTGTGGACCTGTGCGCCCCATCATCCTGTCCCCAAATTTTGTCCTATGTAAACCACTCCAATGCGGATTTGAATACAGTGTTATACACATGTATCTGATAATCGACTCCAGTACAGGAGATTTGGATTATTTTTTTGTTTAATAGCATATCAACTTTGGTGGGTTATTAAATGCTAAATCCAACCTGGTAGAAAGACAATGGAATACTTTTCAACCCATATATGAGGGTCATAGAAGGGTTCATACTTTTCCTCAAAGGTATCAGTGCGAAAGCTCGAACTCGTTTACTACATATTGCAGTTCGGTACGTTAGCCATTACACCACGGCAACTTTCCCTGAAGATCTGGGGAAAATTTGGAAACTCCTTCATTGCCATTAATCATTCATTAACTCTGACTCCGAGTGGTAGTACCTGTTCCCGTCTTTAGGTTTATCTGTATAAGAAATATTCGTATTTGATTGGACCATGAAAATAAAACTATTTTAAGAAATGACAACTCAAAAATGTAAATATGAACATTCAGAGAACGCGATTTTTTAACCTCTAGATATAATATAATCCAAGATGGTTTGAAATTCCGTTAAGATAAATCATACGTTCACTTTTTTTAACTAGATAATAAATAACTTCAGTCTTAAATAACACAAATCGAGTGATTTTGATTATTATACCTTATGCATAACACTTTATCAAAAAGTAAATTAACGAAATTATAGATTAGATTTACAAAAAATATACAATAAAAAAATCTAAACATTGCTTACTATCCTTTACTCGCCAAGTTTCGATCTAAAAACCAAGGTCGTGACCATGTTTCAGAGGGGAAAATAGCTTCATTGAATAACTTAAGCAAATCAATTATAAAGGTTATGAACAAAACAATCACTTATTTAAGAAAATCAAAACGACCAGAGTGAAAGTGAAGACAAAACCCGATTTTTCTGTTATAATTTGATTTTAAAGCTGAGTATGTACAGTAGTTATTCGCATTAAGCAAGAACTGCGTATCTGGTATATTTGGCTAAGATAAAACAGCCATTTTGTTATGCATAAATAAGTAATTATATGACCAATAACTCACTCGTCTAAACAGCATCTTGTTTCTTCAATTTTACTTTGTACTTGCACACATATATACGCATGCGCTGAAAGACAAACAACTAGAGAGAGAGAGAGACGCTCCTCGATTCCCTAAAGATGTGGAGCTTCCATTTGGTTTGATTTATTTGTTCAGCGGTATAGCAACTCTTTATGGATTATTTAATATCGAAATTTGATTTATTTATAAATGTTTGACTGTAATTATTACAATATTTTCAATGTTTCATTGAATTTAAAAAAATTAACTTTTTGTTAATAATGTTTGCGCATAGGAATTCTTGATACCATATAACTATCTTATATCTCATTTTCTTTGGTATCAAGTATTCCAATCTAATTTTCAAATATATCTATTTAACCCACAGGTGGGACCCTAAAAGGTCCTTCCACTCCAGGAACCTGGAAATAATGGCAATGAACTGGCATTTCATACTCACCAGATCAAGAGACTGACCAGTTTAGTGTCACACCTAGGATACCATTGTTTTTTGGTGTCGGGGGTCTCCTTTATTTGAAGGGAATATAATTAGCATATTCTGAGCTTCATCACCATGGTGATCATCATTTTAAAATTATATAAGAGCAAAACTTAAGTGCGTGTCTTTTTTTTTCTAAATGCTAAAAAGCCTGAAAATATGAATGTGATTACTAAAACCGCCTTGTTGAGATGAATTGTTTGTTAAAACTATAGTTTTTTTGTTAACATATTTCTTTTTAAAAAAAAGACAATTTAGCTGTTAAAGATAACACTAGAAAACGCACAAAACTTTTTTATTAGTTGATGATATAAGCAAGATTTCTGATCGAAACTAAGCTAAGGTAAAACTTTCAGATTGAGTGATTGATTGAGTTTAACGGTGTGTCAATTCGTGAAGGGATAGTGGTTAGAGAATCATGTTTATATTTACAATCTTTTATGTTGTTTCTCAAGAGGTTTCCTTTCACACGGTTTTATTGAATACAAAATTTTAAAACAGATTTATTTGATTCATAGATGGGACCCGATCTGGCACTACCTCTCCAGATCATAGATCAATGAAGGAGTTCTCCATACACCGCAGATTTCCAGAACTGGAGCCTGACCATAATATGCAGCTTAGTATCATACCCAGTTGCATGTGGAGTAATGGTTACCGTCGTAGGAAATGGACACGGCGACACGAGTTCAAATCCTGGACGAGACTGATTGCATTTCACATAGCACTAATACCCTTGGGAAAGGTATGAATCCTATCATTCTCCCTCCAGCTATGGGTAAATAGTAGGGCAGACTAGGTTCTTCAGCCTTGGTGAGGCAACTAGTCTAGGAGAAGGAAAACTCTGAATTCAAACCTGTTCAACTCCGCTTAAAAATTGACCTTGTCTCATATCCTGCCCGAGCGGAGGGGTTGGGTAAATAGGATCATACCCAGTTCACCCCTTTTGGCGGTGGTCTTACCCCTTAGCATGGTATACAGTCGGAGTATTCGAAGCCTCACCGACAGGTTTTAAAACCATCTGAGAATTTTAGGAAAAAGCACATTGCTCATCAATCCTCCTCTGGTGTAATTAACCAGTGTAACAGGTGGAAAAACGTATGTTACCTATGTAAGTACTATGAAAGAAATACCATCGCCGCTCCATTTAAAATCTGACACTTTAACGCCACAAAATATTTATAACCAGAGAAATGATAAACACCTTACTCAAAGACCGAATATAATTGCCGAATAAATAAAGAACTTTTTCAAATGTTTGTACACAGCTAATTCCGGAGCATCGTAAAAAACGCATGAAATAGTCTACTTTCTGACGGCGATAAAAAGAAAGAGATCTGGGCTGTCTGAATAAACAAACTGTTAGCAATATCATCAAGGTTCCTGAGAACTGGAATTGAGAGCGATATTATTGTTAACCTCTATTCGTTTTGAAATAATATGAGAACAAAACCAAAGTCCGCGTCGCCTTTAATAATAAAAAGTATCAGAATATGATTGTGAAAAGTCAGAAAGCCACCTGAAAAAATAATTCCTCATAGATTAATAACCATATCGTGAGTAAGATGAAGTGTTTTGCGTTTTTAGGTATTTATTCGGAATCGAGAAAATGGTGCTTTTACTCAGAGAAACCATTTTTCTGCATTGATTTTTAATACTCTACCATATTACCCTTGTTTTATTAATATAATATGCATTAAGCTCAACATTATTATTGTTTTATGAATGCTGAATACAAGGATTAAAGTCAACAACATAGCTATTATCATATCTATTTTGTATGTATTAATTTCAACTACATTACTATGATTTGATTAATGTTGTATGTATTAATCTCAAGAACTTTATCATTGTTATATTAATGTACGTATTAATCTCAGGAACATAAGTTTTTATTAATGTTGTAAGCATTCATCTCAACATGATTGTTTTATTAATGTTATACGTCTTAATTTAATAATTATAATTGTTTTATTTATGCTGTATGTATTAATCTCAAGAACATTAATTTTCTAGACAACATTATTATTGTTTAATTAATGTTGTATGCAAGTATCAAACTCTACATTACTTTTTCATATTGTTATATATGTTAGACTCTTCAACATTGCTATTATTTTATTAATATTGTAAGTAAATATTAAAACCTAGAACACTACTAAAATATGATAAAAATTTACAACTAAAATGCTTCTTAAATCGGTAAAATACATTGATCAGTACCCAAAAATTCAATTGCCCAGTCGGCTGAGGCTGTAAAATACACCGACTGTTTTTCTGAAGAGGAGTTAGACCCACCCCCCATGAATGTTCTGATATGACACTAAACAATCTGATGGCGAGGTTCAAGTAATGCTGGGGCTTTGAGGAAAACGGAGTACCGCTTCATTACCATGGCTCCCAGGTCCACTGTGGCCCGAAGTGGTAGCACCTGATAGGGTCCTACCTATGGGTCAAATAGAATAAACTGTGTACTTCTTATGCTAAACTGAATTGTTTCGAATAGGAATACGTTTACATTTAAACTGCGTACTTATGCTAAACTGAATTTTATGAAATGGGACTGTTTTTGAATGCTAAAATGAATTGTTTGAAAAAGAACTATTTTGATATTAAACTGAATGTAAATAAAAACCTATACCTATACTATACTGAATTGCTTGAAATAGAAATGTTTTTGACAATTAAACTGTGCACTCACGTTAAACTGAATAGTTATTTGTATAAAAGTTGATTGGGGATTAAATAACCTACAAAGGTTGATACGCCATAAAACCCAAACAAATAAAAAATGCAAAGAAATATGACTATTTTAACTATAAAATAAAAGAAAACAGAGTAAAACTCACGACTCTGAGTTTCACTTAGCTGAGCCACAGTCTCACTTGTATCAACCTGTTGATATGGACTCACCTGAGCTTTTATTTTATAGTAAAAATATTATATATATTCATAAAGATTAGCTAGTAGGTTGATGATGTTCGTCAATATCGCCAGGATTGTTGCTCTCTTTCCTCTCCGCCTTCTTCCTCTGTGTGTGTGTGTGTGTGTGTGTGTATATATACATATATATATGCAATTGTATGCGTGTGTACAGATAGAGAATTGATTGAATGTTAGTATTTGAATGAAGTCTACCAAATAGAAATATGATTTCATAAAATCATTTGTATTTGAATACAAGTCTGAAATACAGAAATGCAAGTATCTTGTGCATTAAAAGAACATCACGCAAAGGTTGACAATAAGTAGTGGTTCGTGAATGAGATTGCGAAAATAGGTTGCGCGTAACATCACGTAAAGTTTATCGACTAAATTTGATTTCTAAATTCAGTTCAAATCATTCGGTTCATGACTGTATACTCGCTCATTTGTGACAATCAACTTTGATACAGTCTTTCTTTCCACCCCCCTCTCTCTCTCTCTCTTTGCAGAAAAATTTTATCACGTTGTGTGATTTAGCTTGAAAAATGACTTTTTTTGTCACGAGGACAATCGCCTTGCACCTCTTATGTCGGTGAAGAGTATAAAATTTATTTTTAAAGGAACCTTTCGATAGCACAGTTTTTGACTCATCCTTAGGAAAGATCTCTAAGCCTTCTGCTTTTAAAAGTCAAGGTCTGTTTTATACTTCATTTGGAATCGATATTATATTCCTAAATTAAATCTACGGCAAATTTCCATCTATTTTTTGCGTCAGTCGCTTTGAGGAGGGAATTTTGTGTTGTGTGGAATGCCTAGAAATTACTCAGCGTCACAAAAGTAATGCGCGAAGTAGTTGTAATTCCTTCTTTGTTTTACTATGTTTGAAATCAGTGTTTGTTGAAGAAGTTTTGTAAATCTAGCATTTATCATTAAAGGCATTCCACAAACTATTGAGATAACTGTCTTTTTGGTTTTGATCAACACATTTCTTAACGCGACCGATTGACATAATGATTAAAGTGTTCACCGATGGTCCGGGAGACCTGGGTTCAATCCATGGTCGAGTTACATCAATGACTCAGAAAATGGTATTTGAGGCCTCCTTACTTACCTTTGATCTGTTCCTTATAATGTATAGTTAAGTGGAGCAATCCAAGGAAAGGAGTAGAGCCCTCCCCTACACCTCGGTGTAGTAGCTATTGAAAAGGAGCCTTCTGGTCGCCCAAATTCATTAATAGTTACTCATGTATTATTAAGATTAGTAATCCTCATCTTTTTGTTTTAAATATAACGTTTCGAATGATAAATTCTCTGGACATCTCCTGACGCATTTTATATCCTATTAAATCTCACTCTGAAGTGGTTTTAGGCATCTTTGGTCGCCACTCCAATTCGAAATAGGTCTCTTAATGGGGCTTAGAATATGATGGTTTCGGTTTCTTTGGTTTAATGGCATATCAACCTTTGTGGGTTATTTAATGCCAAACCTATCCTTCGAGAAGAACAGCACTGATGCCAATTAACCTATAGAATACGAAGACTGTATCTCGTGAAGAGAGATAAGACCATTTCCCCCAAAAGGGGTGCCCTGATTATGACAGTAACCTACATTCGATAGTCAGGCTCCAGTCTTGGAGATCTTTGAAGAGTGGCGTATCTATTCATTACTATTATTACCAGGTCCCCTTAAATCTGAAGTGATCGTAACTGTTAGGTTCCCATCTATGGGTTGACTAGGTCTGTTTAAAAATTATTCATTTGCTCTAGAACCGAGTGCAAGAAAGAAAAAATACCCTTAAACAACTATACGAAAATGTGAACGTGAACATTCTATGGACACGATTACCTAACCTCTAGGCATAGAATAACTTTAGACGGGTTGAAATGCCACTAAAATCAATCCGTCAATCAATATGAAATACAATCAGATTCAAATGGACATAAATCCTTATTTTTCGTCTGTACAAACCAATAAAAGGTCGAGTAAATGCTAAATTTTGGTTAAAAATAACTGCAAAAAATTCTAAAAAGTCAGTGTTTATTATACTCGAGAACTTTCTCCTCAGCATTTCAACGTTCAATGTTAGGGGTTACGCAGATATTAATTCAATACTGATAGTTCGTTTTCTAGAAGAGAAAATTCAACAGGATTCTGGATTTCTTCGGATAATAGATATTTTGGAACCGATTGTTTTTAAGTAAAGGATAAATATTCGAGCTAAATAACGCATGCTAATAAGACATTTGAAAATAAGGACGCAATTCATCGAGAGGAAAAAAAGTACTTCGGTGTATTAAGATGGCGTTTCTCTACTGACGACTCACATGATAGCCATTTGTGGAGAAGAAGAAAAACAAAACTGACTGTAGAGTGAGTGTATTATTGCAATAATGTCTGCTTCCGTTTTTGTCTATATTTATCCACGAAACGATATTCCTTGTTCCTGAGAATTTGCTTTAAAACAATTATTTATCTTGTCTATCACTGGACTCGCTCTGTAAATGTATTTTCACGCGAAATATAAAGGTATTAGTATCGGAATTCATAATACTCTTACCATCTATATGTTAGTGGTATCAGATTAACCAGAACGGTGACCTATTCCTTTTCCATCGACCTTACGTAAGAAAAATGTACGGATTTCAAAGATCAGATAAATGTATTTATGCGCCGTATAAGCGTGAGTAAGTACCCTTGCATCTCTGGAACTGCGGCGTAATTATGATAAGAAATCTGACTGATGATATCCTAATGCAGATACCAGGTATCTGATGCGTATTAACATTTATGAATAAGAATAATGGAATATAGTTGTCACATTTTCTCATAATATTATTTTTGACCCCAAGGAAAATTCAAGATTAATGACGCACTCTAATTTTGAGTTAAATAAAAATATATATAAAATTAATCCGGATAAACAAATGGAAAAAGAAATATAAG
This sequence comes from Sepioteuthis lessoniana, assembly GCA_963585895.1. Taxonomy (NCBI): domain Eukaryota; kingdom Metazoa; phylum Mollusca; class Cephalopoda; order Myopsida; family Loliginidae; genus Sepioteuthis; species Sepioteuthis lessoniana. The sequence goes on along the minus strand of OY757904.1, from coordinate 127,460,947 downwards.
TGTTGCGTAGCCATATACATGAATATGGCCATGTGCAAAATAGACATGTAATGTTCATTACTATAGACTATATAAAGAACATAGGAACCTCGGAATTCGAAAACACGTAACGACTTCTTGTTCAGGTACGAAACCTTTTTATTAACTTTGAGTTAAAGGTTTCGACGTAAGGAGGAGAGACACAATCTTCTACGCTGTCTTATTCATTTGGCCCCCAACTCGAGCGGCCCCCATCGGGCGCACGTTCGCCTCGCGCCTGCGAGCTCCAAAATCGATCCTTCTCGTTTGGGGTCTAAAATCCGACTCTTATTTTCTTCAAATTCTCACACAAACTTCCGCGTGCTTCCGGTGCGTGACGTCACCCGCACCTTGTCACCCAGTATCGTCTCGGACTGTTATGACATCTGAGTGACACCTCCATCCGCTCGCGCGCACCCGCGTTAACACCTGCTTCAATCTTACACACAACCAACCCATGTGCTGAGCCGAAAGGTTCTCAGCCTAACTAAACTCAAAGGCATGAACCGAAATCCCTCGGCTATTTCATAACAATAAGGCCAGTATGAAGTATTGTAAGTTATATGGACATATTTTAAATGCGATGATGATGCAATAGTCATTGTCATAGAAAATGAAAGCGAGGAGATGAGGGCTAATCTTGGACGCAGCTATTTGCCTGGCACACATATCTATGGGAAAGGCATGAATTCTCTTTTTCCCTTTGTGGAAGTATTGGTCTGAAACCCCTTCTGTCTCATCATTTTTGCAACCTCTCTTCAAGTTGTGTTTATTCTTATAAAAAAAAAAAAAAGTCGATCTCCAGTTTTGGACAAAACTGTAGAAGCCACGGGTCATATTCACAAAGGAGGTGAAAAAATGAACGAATCTGAGAATACAATCGTATTTTCTTCTTTATGATGATTTCTCTTTGAGATAATCCATGAAGCCTGTGACGGCGCGTGTGTCACTTTGGTTGTCGACCTAAGTTGAACAGACCCTAACTATAACAATATGGATGGCAGTCGAAACTTCCATAACGATTTGCGTAAACAAATACTGCTTTAAAAACAGCAAAAACCTATCTGATCAAGTTGTATGGACGAAACATGTCATATGATTAAACTTTTAGTTTCAGCAACTCAGCTTTTGTTTTTGAGTCATATTCCTTAACCATGTATTCAAAACTGAATTTACACACAGAGAAAAAATATTAAATAAAGATGTTCATATTGATTATAATATTAATGAAGCTCCAGCTTTTGAATCACGTGTCTGCTTGAAATTTATTAAAATAAAAAATAGCTTTGAGGAAAGTGAATTACTTCTTCATTGCCATTACTTCTTGGTCCACCTTGTCTCGACTAGGTAGTACTTGTATTGGTTAAATAGGACTGTTTATTCATTTACTATATTTGAAACAGTTCAACTGTCTGATTGATATTAAATTATGTCAGATAGCAATACCTAAAACTGTTTAACTGCGTGCAAACAAATGAGCTCAGGCTTGTATAAAAATAATGTTACCTACATTCGTATATATATATATACACACAGAGTGACCCGAAAAAAAACAGAACTCATATTTTTGACTGAAATTCACAAATTTAATTCAAGCCTTTTCATTTTTCTCAGGATATAAAGTAGATTCTGTGCATGAAAAATTGGGACCATAGTATTCACCAACATGTCCAGAAGTTCGAGTGTACAAAATTAGAATTATTTGCTTTATTTTTGTTGAAGTAATAAAAAGGTTTATGGGTTCTGATTTTGGGGGAGGTCACCCTTTATATATATATATATATATATATATATATATATATATATATATATATATATATATATATGGGTGTGTGCGTGTGGTTTATCTTTAAGTAACCTATACGGATTGATATGCCATAAAGCACAATCAAACAATTGTCTATCAAGCTAGCTAGCTTTACGTTTTAACCTTGCTAGTGAATCACTGAGATTCATTTCAATGAAATTGTATCTAAGGAGTAGTAATTTACTAAGCTTTTTGCTTAGATGTGGCACAAGGCCGTATGAATGGGGCACCCAATAAGATTCGAACTCACCCGTGTAGGTCTGCTTGTCTAGCTTGCTAACCATTACGCTACCCGGGTAGCGTAATGGTTAGCAAGCTAGACAAGCAGTTCGAATCTAAGAAGGAATCTAAGAAGGAAAAGAAGATCAGGACTCTTTTTCTACTTAAATATATTTACATATGAAAGAATGTACGCATTCATCTGAACATATTCAGAATTTTATCAGTTTTACTGTTTTGCAATACGTAATTTCGAATATTCTACTTAAAGTTTGTTCTTTTCATTTGTTTGTTTGATACTCAGGTGTTGAGATACGTTTTATAACTGTCGCTAAGTAAGATGATTACATTTGTTGAATTATAGCTATTGCATAGGAAGGCAAAAGGGAAATTCGGTGATTTGGAATTCACCCTCAAAACCCTTTAATGAAGAAATCCTTTCAAGCCGAGTGTACCGAACAAGATGAATAAAAATAGTCAAACAGCCTCACATTCATGAAAAAACTGGCATGCAAGCTCATGAAGTACAGTAGCCATGTAAATTATGAACAGGATCTGGGTTCATTGAAACGTGCACTGCTATCATTCACTTCTTTGGATGGAGAGTGATTCGCGTGCGTTAGACAGGGATGCGAAGAAAAAGAAACCAAAGATTATCAATTTATTAAAAAAAAAAAAAAAAAAGTGATGGCAAGACAGATGATGGATCCCGTCAGCAGAAATAAAGAATAGAGTTCCAGTCAACGAAAAAAGAAATATGGAGAGAAAATGGTTTTCTTACACAGTGTAAAATGGCTCTATTTGTGCGCATTAGGCACAGGTTAGAGTTGAGGCATTTGTCATTACGCCATCAACGGTTTGTAAGTTATTATATCTGATTGTATTCTATTCTTTGTCGCTGGTGTGGCTGTTGTTTCCTGTTCTCACAACTCGGAGAGGTGTCTTATTAGACAAGCATCCATCCATCCATCAATCTTATTAAACTTGGATGATATCCAAGAGATGACACTGGAAACTGGGAATGTTGAACTCGGCAACCTATGCTGTCATTTGTTTTGTATGATCGTTAACGTGGTTGCTTTTCCAAGTCTTTGCTAATGGGTCCGTTAATCACTAAATAGATGTAATATCGCGCCTAGATTTGCTCATTCTAACAAATATCTTATTCTCTGACTTGCAGAGTATTTCTCAACCGGTGTTCCCCGGAACCCTTAGGTTCCGGAATAGGTCACTAGGGATTCCGCGAGAAACAGTAACAAATAGGCTAATGCATTTTTGTTTAATTTTATATTCGTTATAAATAAGTTATTATAATAGTTATCTGTTTTCCTTCTGTTTAAATGTGTTATACGTATGTGATATTGCTTATTTTTTGTGTTCACAGATTTTTGTTTGTGAAAGAAAACCTCGTCGTTAGGTCGCATGAATGAAGAGTGTGTATATATGTAGAGGTCACTGCTCTAACGTGCAGAATAAACAAGAATAACAACACTAATCGACTCAGTGGCCCTAGCAAGCATCCGGCAGGCAGACAAAAGTAGAACGGGCGGTAACTCAATACCGAACCCATGACATGACTGAAGCCAGCTGGTGTATATATACACTAATATGCCCACTCACTGGGCCAGCAGCTAATCACTGTGCACGGAATGGATTTGGCCAACTTAGAATAGGGGAACGTCCCAATGTCCATATAATCTCACTTCAACACGTAGTTCATTATGCGTGTGAGCACTGACTCATTGCTCCTGATTCTTACAATAAAATTCCAACAATATATATATATAGTATCTCTAATAATTTTAACTAAGAGGAGGTGATTTTTAGAACCACTTATACGAAAAAATATATTATGTTTATCATCTTAACTGTAAAGACATAGCTATCCGTAATAGTATATAAAATATATTATGTTTATCATGTTAACTGTAAAGACATAGCTATCCGTAACAGTAGATAAAAAAGATTCATAAGTTCTCAGAGACTTGAAAACTATTTCAAGGATTCATCAAGCGCAAAGAGGTTGAGAAACACTGATCTAGAGGAGTCTAGATACAGTACTGTTCCCATTTTATTTAACTGACAACGGCGTAGTTCAAAAGCCTAGCGATAAAGTGGAAATAAAAAGGAGCAAGTGGCTCGTTTGAAACCCATGTGCTTCTGATGAGATTCATTTGGTTGAAATATTTTTCACCAAATAATATATTTAAAAACTATTCGGACATTGACTATTTCGATTCGACTTTTACACAATAGCTGTCTAGGGGGACAAGAAGTCTTCCTTTTTAATAGCTACTACACTGAGGTGTAGGGGAGGGCGCTACTCTTTTCCATGGATTGCTCCACTTTATCCTTGATACGTACCTTATATTGCTGAGTGTTAAGCAAAGAGGTATTAAGTACCATTTTTAAAGTCTTTGGTATGACGCGACCTAGGATTGAACCCAGGTCTCCCGGATCATTGGTCTAAACAATACTCTTATGCTATTTTTCCTTTTTTAGTGTTTTTCATATTTTATTAGTCCATAAGAACTTAAATAAGAACTCTTAAAACAACCTTAGGGTCTGTCTCTGATGTCAGATGTCTCACCAAGAGGAATAGGGACAAAGCTAAGTAATTTTTGTACCATCTTCATGTACGTATGTTTCACTTCCCTCAAATAGATTGGGAATTCATGAATCTATCTCTTCTCCCTCAAACTTCAGGCAAATAGTAGAGCACTATGGTCCTTTAACCTTGGTAAGACAGCCAGTCTAGTAAAAAAACAAACAAACTCTGAATTAAGAGCAAATATATATTTACCAACCTCCGCGTGAGCAGGATGTGACAAAAGGTCAATTTTTTAAGCTAGGTTTAACAGGTTTGAATTAAGAGTAATTGCATGACTACAGTACGAACTCGCTTACTAAGATGTCGCAATATAGCACGTTAGCCATAACGCCACGAGGACTCTCTCCGTTTAATTTAGGAGGAATTAACTTTTTATTAAAACAAATCGTAAATGGATTATTTATCTATGGGCTATTCTTTAACTGATTGATGTTAAAAGACAGAATTTTATGTATATGCCAACTCTTCTACGTGATCAGGATGTGACACAAGGTCAATTTTAAGCGGAGTTGAACAGGTTTGAATTCAGAGTTTTCCTTCTCTTTGACTGGTTGCCTAATCTTCCCTATTATCTACCCATAAGTGGAGGAAGAATAATGTGATTCAGAGTTAAAGCTATGTGAAATGCAATCAACCTCGTCCAGGGTTCAAACTCGTGTCGCCGTGTCCATTTCCTACGATGGTAACGATTACACCACGGGCCCCTTCTATTAAGACCAAATTAACACCGCTTAACAATTGACCTTGTTTTATACCTTACCCGTGGCGCAGCGGTTGGTTGAGTGCACGTACGCATTCATCAAAGCATATTCAACAGTTGGTAAATTTTAAGCGTAATTTTTAGTTCGGATTTTCGTATTAAACACGACCCTCTATCAAATTTGCCTAAGAGTAGGGGTAAAGTCGCTGTTAAGACCATTCATTGTTTTTTTTTAAAGTATTTTTAAATACTAAGGTTTCCAAGGTGTGATAATATCACAACAGTATCATTATGTAAGAAACAACTCTGGTTGTTTACTGGCCCAGTCGGCTGTGGCTGTCGAATAGAATACCCCAACTGCACCTCTGCAGAGGGGTAAGACCCTCCCCATGAGTGTCTTGATTATGACTCTAAATAATCTGATGTAGAGGTTCCAGTAATGCTGAAGCTTTGGGGAAGGTGGAATATGCCTTTATTGCCATCGCTCCCAGATCCACACTGGCCCGGAGTGGTAGCAGCTGATTGATCCTCTCTATAGGTCAAATAGAACTCAACTGCGTACTTACGCTAAACTGAATTACTTGAAATAGAATTTTTTTTGACATTGAAACTTTACTTACGTTAAACTGAATTGTTTGGATTAGAACTGTTTGACTAAACTGAGTGGCTAGAAATAGAAATGTTTTTGACAATTAAACTGTGTACTCATATTAAACTGAATTGTTTAAAATAGAACTGATTACTTATATAAAAATGGATTTCGCGATAAATAAACTACAAAGGTTGATATGCCATAAAACACAAACAACTAACCAAATCTGATGATTTACAGTATCTAAAAAAACTCTATTTTAAACATATATTTTCATTGGGACCAATAAGTCAGGATCGGATAAAGGAAGAAGGAATTTAACAGAAATCTAACAAAACTTATCGGACTGTTAACTATCAGAGAAATCTTTTCCAATGGCAGTGATTCTATTCTTGTGACTGAGGATTTACGATATATATATATATATATATATAGTCATCCACAGATACTGTTTCGTTCTATCAGAACTCTTCAGTGTGGCTAGACACATAGGACGCTCGAAGCCGGGATCAAAACCCGTCCAACATTACGTTACACTTAGTCTCATACCGCTCGGCCAACAAGCGCACCACGTTGGCTAAGGGAATTTTTAAGGTATTATGTAGTAGCAGCAGCAGCGTCCGTTTGTTTACATTTTATACCATTTCGGCTACCAGAGTGCTCAATTCTTTCGAAGAGCTTTGCATTATGCGAGCGGTGGTCGAAAATTCCTTCGCCAGAGTGATACGACTCAGAGGGTACTGAAAAGATGCAGGCTAGGAATATCGTTGCATAAATATGTTCGAAACGAGTTAATTCTGAAGCAGATCGGAGTGAAGGATGTAATCGTGGTGTACCAAAAGAAAGATTATTAGTATTATTTCACGCATTTTAGGTTGTTCTCACCGGCTCTAACTGATACTTTGCACTTGAGTCTGAATGACAACAAGTCTTCTCAGGACTTTCCTAAGTATTGCAGCTGATTATCAATAATGTTATTGTCTAGATTGTGTCAATTTTCTTTCTAATCTCCAGTTCATCGAACTTTTATTTTATTGTTTTTGAGGAGTGTTCAAAGGCCTCAGCTACGATTGCTATCACTGTTACCTACATGTGCTACCGTTTTTTTTTTAACCCTCTGGCATGTTTCAGGTATTTGTCAAACTTTTCGCTTTCTTTGATTGTCATTCAGTGGTCTGCAAACCCACTATTTTGTTTTTATTTCTTGTCAATCAAAACTTGATATAGTCTTTGAGTTTGAAATACCAAGGGATCAAATAATTTAAAGTTCCAGTTAATTTTATACTTTTCCTTTTCAAGGACGGATTCTGGTTTGTGCATAAACCATTTGTTATTATAGTGAAATTTCAGTTGTTTGCACAATTCTCAGGGGATCACCTCTTCCATTTAATTGTGCCTGTTCTTGTATACCTGTTGTGCAAGTTTGCTTCATTCACTTATGAGATAATTGTTTTATCCCTATTACTACATAATATATGCTTGCTATTCTCCAGCCTATTCTTAATTTTTGCTTTGAAATAATTGATCCTTATGACGTTATTTATGCCACAATTAAAAGTGATCCAGTTTCTTGAAGTTTCCCCTTTTTAATTATTTGTTGTAGTTGCTGCTGCAGTTATCATTATTATTATTATTATTATTATTTATGAGTTTTTCCACTCCAGCGTTAGCTGATGGTCTTTCGCAAGAGTCTGAGTAATAAGTCTCCCTAAGTCTCTAGGACTCTTCTCAGTATTCTGGCCGATCTCAATAATGCTGTATTGTCCTACTGCTTCCAACTCTTCCAGTCCCCTTATCAAGCCTTTGATGTTCATTCGGAGCGCACCAATTACAATTGGTATCACCGTCACTCTCATGTTCCATAGCTTTTTTTTGTTCTCTGGCAAGGTCTATGTACTTGTCCCTCTTTTTGTTTTCTTTGATTATCACTCGGCGTCCGACATGACAGCAAAGTCCACTATATTCTGCAGGTTCTCTTTTTTTTAATTAAAAAAATTTTTTTAAAACTATTATCACTATTTGGTAGTGTAGTCAAATTTCAATTTCTTGCACAGTTCCCAGCGGATCACCTTCCCCACCCAGTCGTGTCTAGTCTTTATTTTTTTCTTCTTCTTCTTATTATTATTCCTGACCTCAGAAATTATTTTGATAAACCTTTTTCTATCCACAATTCTCGGTATAAGGCCAAGTTAATGGAAATGTTACTGAAAATAATTTAGATTTTCGTTTCCTGATTGGAAAGGAAAGTGTGAATTAAGGTAAAATATAGAATTGGATTCATACCCTCCTCCTCTGCCTGAAAATGATCATTAAAGAGCTGTGAGAACAGAAAGCAGAGCGGTAAAGACGTTCGACCGAAATACTTATCAGTGGTCGAGTTAAGGATGTTGACTGGAAGATAGGAAGAATTTGGCAACCATGAACACGGAAATGCAAATGGCAGATGCAAAAAAAAAAAAAAAAAAAAAAATTGGTGAGTGCCAAGAGATTGTAGGTGGTTGGGTGGGTGGGAGTGATTCTATCTAAAAGTTTTTAATAGAAGATACTTCACCTGCTAGGGCCCTTCCAGTTGCTTTCTTTTCCTTGTCTGCAAAGTAAATTTTGGCTTGGGTCAAGCTTTTGTCCAACGACAATGATTGTAAAATGAGAAAGATGAACAAGAGACGAACCACACACAAAAAAATAGAACTATTTTTTTTTTTTTTCAGGATTTAATTTGAAAATGAAATTTGATGAAATGATAAGCATAAATAAATTTAAAAACATAACAAAACAAAAAAGAATAATGGCAACAATAAAAAAAACATAAAATTCATTGCAAAAACATAAGAATAAATAATATAAATAAACAACATAAAAAGTTACATAAATTAAAAAAAAACACAATATGTGCAACAAAATACATCTAAGAATAAAGCAACATTCATATTAATATGATTATTATGTGATTTATAATTGCTAAAGTAAGAGAGAGTGCTGAAAAGGCCTCCGTCCCAAAAAGCGGGAATGACTTTTTAAAAAATGTATTGAACTTTTTTTGTAAGGGTTAACGAAACTTAAGAGACGTTGTGAATATATGCAAGAGTATTTACGGTGCATGACTTTAAGGCATTCTCTTCTTTGGTGGACCGAGAACTTTTCAGCACCTCTTCGTAATGACACTGAATAAACTATTCATTTGTATAAATTTTCATTATAATATCAGATATTTTATACTCATCTGAAAATTAAACTATGACAAATTTAAAATAAAACTTTTTTGATTCCTTAGCACAAAGTAATATTTCTCAATTGCTTATACCTAAAGTAAATGGAAAAGATCTATTTTTTTTATTTTATTTTAATTTCAAACTTTGCTTTGGAGACCGGAGAAATGAAATTATCAAATTTATTAATTTTCCAGAATATCCCGTGCTGAGTAGCTGATAGAGAACACAAAATTCTTTTTCTCCGTTTTTGTATAATTTTATCATATATATATATATATATATATATACTCACACACGTGTTGGGTGTATGTATACTACAAATAATATCTACACATACAAAGACACACAATGGGCACGATGAATATAGAAGTTTAAACGATTCTATACACAAGTATTACTTATAAAATTAGATTCATATGTAGTTTTATTCAAATCTTATATGTGAAAATGTGCACATTTGCTCTTTTTTACATAGAAAATAAGTTAATTTCAAAATATCATTATCCAGCGCTCAAAAACCAACGTTTGAAAGGAATAATAGCTATTTTCTATTCTTTTACAACATAAGCAATTAAGAAATAACACATTATCTAGAACAAAATTTCTATTACATGGAGTTAAGATCGTATTTAGGTTAATAGAATTTGGAAAAAGCTTGCTGTCTGAATATTACGTAAAGGACAATTTTATTTAATAAAATTTTTTTTTATTATTATTAATTATTTTATTTGGATAGTATAAGTTATTTTTGCAATATCAGGGGGTTATAATAGAGACAATGAAACCAATTAAATGTTTTAGGAAAGTGAAAAACGCAAAATTATTTCTTCACTGGTGTCAGTAGCATAGAATCAGAATCAGAACGGTAAACGGAAATCTGACGGTGAGAGGAGGGAATGTCTATCGAAAAATTTGGTTATCAAAAATAGTTAAATGGGAACTGAATGTCAGAAATTCAATGAAATAAAGGAATTCATAAACCGAATCAATGTTCAGTAGTTATGAAATGAAGCATGCTCGGCACACATTAATCGAATAAGCTGAATAAAAAAAGAAATCAAATTTTTCAACCTTAATTTAAACTTATAACGAAAATGCTATTAATTCTTTAAAATTCAAATGAAAGATTAATGGCTTTGCAGTTTTAAATTTCAAAACAAAATTACAATTCATAAATAAGATGCTTTTGGATATAAAGTTCAAATAGCGTTGTAGCGTACATACAGTCAACGACATTTGGTGACTCTCTGTTTCTCACCAATGCAATCATCAGATCATTGGTTTGATGATTACATAGGTGGGGTCACCAAGCATCATCAACTCTGTGTCTACGTTATTCTAATCTAGATCTATGTACAATCTCTAATCGATATTGAGCACTTCCATTTGTTAATATGGCAAACTGGTGACAATATATGCGTCCCCCCCCATGGGAGTTGAGCACTCTGGCGAAGGAATTAACGGCAGCCACTCGTAAAAAGCAAAGCTCTTCGAATGAATTGAGCACTCTGGTTTCCGGTAAGGCAAAAATGTAAACAAACCAAAGCTGCTACATAATGCCTAATAATTCCCGAGCTGACGTGGTTCGCTTGCTGGCTGTGCGGTATGATACTAAGTCTAACGTAAAGTTGGGCGAGTTTCGATCCCAGCTTCAAGCGTCCTACGTGTCTTGCCACCCTGAAGAGTTGTGATACAAGGAAACAGTCTGTCTGTGGATATTGGTTATCGTCGTAGGAAATGGACACGGTGATACGAGTTCAAACCCTGGACGAGATTGATTGCATTTCACATAGCACTAATACCCTTGGGAAAGGTATGAATCCAATTATTCTCCCTCCAGCTATGGGTAAATAGTAGGACAGACTGGGTTCTTCAGCCTTGGTTAGGCAACTCGTCTCGGAGTAGGAAAACTGAATTCAAACCTGTTAAACTCCGCTTAAAAATTGACCTTGTGTCATATCCTACTCGAGCGGAGGGGTTGGTAAATATGATATATATATATATATATATATATATGTGTGTGTGTGTGTGAGAGAGAGAGAGAGAAAGTGAGTTTCATAACAGCAGAGAAATATTCTGTTGTTACAATATCAAGAAGCATCACTCGATGCAACTCATAGCAAAAGAAGACGTGTAACGGTTATCACCTTCAGAAATGGGCTCTGTGACTCCAGCTGAAATCTTGAACGAAGCTGTTTACGTTACTGTTTCGCATTAATTGAGAAAGGCATGAATCCCTCAGCTCAAGATAAGTAGTTAAGCATGCTGGGTTTTTCAGCCTTGGTACTGTAAACAGTCTAGGAGAAGGAAAAATTAAAATATGAATAGATACACTTCGCTTAAAATGATGTTACAAACTGTTTGAGGGGTTTGGGTCAGGTTAATATAAAGGAGAAAGAAATGGGTAGACTACCCTACGTAATGTCATACTCGCCTTTGCTCCTTCAATTTTTTCCTTTTTCTCACGATGTCATTCAATAATTTAGATCTTGTGCTCTTTTTCTCTTTTTACTTCGTTGCACGTTATTCTTTATTTCTTTCCTCGAGTAATTTAAAGATTCCAGACTAAAAATACATCTTAATATACACGTGTTTATATATATTATATATACGGTGACGGGAAGTTTTTGTTTTTTTCAAAACAGAAGGCATTGAAGGGATATAATATCCTACAATTACTTCAAGATATTTCTAAGAGTAACACACACTCACACTAATATATATATATATATATATATATATATATATATAATTTCTTTACGTTTTTTTATTCAACAGTTCTGTCTTGAAAATGGTGACTTTTCTGCCAAGACACACACACACACACACACACATATATATATATATATATATATAAAGTAACACATTTTATGCTGTGACTGCTTCGAAATGAGTTACTAATGAAATATGGGAGAATAGTTTTTGTTAACTTTTCACCTATCCACACGTTTTTCCGTCAAACATTAGCAGGGTCACAGGTAGTCAATAAATAAATAAATAAATAAAAAAGGAAAACTGATTTCTTCTATTAGAGTATAGAGTAAATATATCTCAGAAACTAATTGTCACCTCGAATTGATTATGTCATCGAAAATCAACTAAACTCGATTGAGTATTTTATTGACCATTGAATTGTATGTCTAAAAAAAATAACAGAAAATTCTTTCCAATCTCATACATACATACATAGGAAGTGTTTCAGAAAAGTCGATATTATTTCGTAATCTAATAACTTGTCCAATTCTCATTTAAATGATCTCAAATTTTAACAGCATGTGTAGAAACAACTCAAATGTTTACTGCTTTAGGGTTTTTCCTGTGCAGATATAGAAATGTCATTTACTATGTAAGTTAGCGACTGTTATCGAGGGTGACCCGAAGGCTCCCATTTCAGTAGCTACTACACCGAGGCGTAGGGGAGGGCGCTATTCCTTTCCCTGGATTGCTCCACTTTACCCTTGATCCTTACCTGATAATGCTGAGTGTTAAGCAAGGCAGTATCAAGTACCATTTTAAAAGTCTTTGGTATGACTCGACCTGGAATTGAACCCCGGTCTCCCGGACCATTGGTGAACACTCAACCCACGAGGCCAATGAGCCGAAGAAAAACAAAAGCCGTTTAACTATTAAACATAGAATTTTGCGTTGATTGTATGTAGATTGTTAAAGTCTGAGATCATCTCAACGAGATTACGAAATTATACAATTTTTTCTGAAACACTCTCAATTAATATATATATATATATATATATATATATATATGTGTGTGTGTGTGTGATTCTACACTCACACACATATATATGTGTGTGTGTGATTCTACACTCACACACACACACACACACACACACATATATATATATATATATATATATATATATGTGTGTGTGTGTGTGTGTGATTCTACACTCACACACACACATATATATATATGTGTGTGTGTGATTCTACACTCACACATATATATATATATATATATATGTGTGTGTGTGTGTGATTCTACACACACACACACACACACACATATATATGTGTGTGTGTGTGTGTGTGTGATTGATAAACATTTACTCAAAATGACACTTACCAACTAATTGCATACGAACTGATTTTTTCCCTCAAAATTAAATATAACAAAGCAATAACTAAAGTATACTAAAATATATTTGTTGAAATAATTCCTTCATTAAGGCATTATTTATGTGTAAGTTCTTATGTATGTTTGCATATAGGTGTGTACCTGTATTTAAGACTGTATATGAATACGAGGATGTACGTGTTTGTGCTTCAGTGTGTATTTGTGTAATCAATAAATTCGTTCTGAAAAGAAAATAGCATTTACCAATCAATCCCATACGTGTCGTAATTTTTTATTTTAGAAGAAAATATGAAAATAATAAAAGACTGGAAAAAATACATTAAAATATATTCGTTGAAATCATTTTTTATTGAAGCGTCTAATTTATTTATTTATTCCTTTTCTTGCAGTTAAATATTTGTGTAGAGTGTTTTAAAAACCTGACGTATATCACGTTATTCAATTATGCATTGAGAAAATTCACTCTCATTTTGCCCCGTACTTAAAATTAAACAAAAATAATCACTTGGTCTTCTAAACGATGAATCTTCTTATTGTTATTCACATTGAAAATTTTGTTTCTATATATTTAAGATAATAAAAAGTAACTATCATATTTTGATTAAATTTTTCTTTTTTGTTTCTTTTTCAAAATTTTATTATACATCTGAAAATTAAAAGTTCTATCTATCTATCTATCACCTTTTGATTGAACTTTTCTTTCTTTTTTCACAAATTTTATGTCTGAGGAAATTCAAACTAACAACGGAATTTATTTCTTGCTATTGGTATTGTTGGTACTATTTAACCCAATGTAATCTGTTGCATGTTATTTAACGAGGAGATAAATACAGCCTAGTAAATTTCACAGCCCTACAACTTGATAATGAAACGGAAATGTTTTTCACAATCAAACTGTACTTAGACTTAAACTGCGCACTTATGCTAAATTGAATTGTTAGAAATAGAACTATTTGCATAAAAATGTATTTGGCGTTAAATAACCTACAAAGGTTGATATGCCATAAAACCCCAACAACCAACCAACTTGATAATGAAACGAGACGCAAGAAACGTCAAAATCTATATTTACTATGTGACTTTCTCCGTCATAATAAACAATAAATCCCTTATGACATCAACTTGAATTCTAAACTAAATAATGCACCTAGCTTTACATGTTTTTCATAAAGAGTTAGCAATGAGTGTGTATTCTATTCCAATGAGAAAAAGGTTTTGCTGAACATTAATAATGAATATATTTCATATCAGAAATCGAACAGTATAAGATTATTTGGGTAACATTTTTCAGGAATCGTAAGATTAGTTTTCGGTATATTAATAGTCTTAGGGACACGTACTGAAGCAGTTATCACCTTAGGAAATGGGCTCGACGAGCCACGTTCAATTCCTGAACGAAGCAGTTTGTATTTGACTTTCATGCTAATACTCTTGGGAAAAACATAAATTCATCTCTTTTTTCCTCGAGTTTTGGGTAAATAGAAGAATGAGTTTTGGGTAAATTGAAGAATGAGTTCTTTAACTCTGGTTAAGGTCTTTGAAAAAAACAAGAACATCTAAACTCTTTGAAAAAAACAAGAACATCTTTGAAAAAAACAAGAACATCTAAACATCTAAAATTTGCATGAGTGGGATCCATTCATCTATTTATCCTCAACAGAATTACTGAGGGGGGGTCTTTTTTTGGATATACTCAATTGAGTTAACCAATATTCTACAAAAACTAGTGGATGTAGGGCTAGCAACTCCACACTAAAATAATTCTTTTTGCTACGAAACCAACGTATCATCCGGGGTATGGTAAGGCTTAGGCCTAATACCCCCAAGACTGGGGGACCTTAATTTTTTAAATATATTTGCTTGTCTTGGATATTTTTCTAGTTTATAGCTGTGTCTTATGGAAGCGCCCGTGATGTAATAAATATCGTCGTCAGAAATGGACCCAGTGACCCAAGTTCAAATCCTAAACAAATGAATTGTGAATAAATAGTTGGGCAGACTGGGCTCTTGAACCTTTGTATAGCAACTGGTCTAAGAGAAGGAAAACTCTGAATTCAATCCTGTTCAACTCCGCTTAGAAATTGACCTTGTGTCAAATCCTGATCGTAATTGGCATATACATAAAATTGTCTTTTAACATCAATCATTTAAAGAATAGCCCGTAGACAATTAATCCATTAACAATTTATTTTAGATAAAAAGTTAATTTCTCCTAAATTAAACGGAGAGAGTCCTCGTGGCGTCATGGCTAACGTGCTGCATTGCGACATCGTTGTAAGCGAGTTCGAACTCCAGTCATACTATTACGTTCTTTTAAAGACGAGTACCCTTAGGGAAGATAAGAAGCCCCCTTATCCCCACCTCTACAAAAGTACATATAGTACTACTGTTTTTCTTCTACAAGGATGACTTTGGTATTAAATAACCCCCAAAAGTTGATATGCTTTTTAAACAAAGAAACCAAACTATCTTAACTAAAGATAGCACACGTTCTATTGCTTGTAAAACATTATACAATCAAAACTGATATTATGTATAATTTATTATTATTATCATGATTTATTATTATGTATAAATTTATAACAAAATTTTACAGTATTGGGACTTTGTAACCAAAATTCCAGTCGCGCTATTACGTTCACTTTCGGGCAAATACCCTTGGGAAAGGTATGAACCCCCTTATCCTCCCAGCTATGGGTTAAGTAGTACCACTACTGTTCTTCTAGGAGAATGGCTTTGGCATCAAATAACCTACAAAGGTTGATATGCCGTTAAACAAAGAAGCCTTTGATATGCCATCAAACCAAACCAAACCATTTGTGATAAAAATCGAATGATATCTCTTTGTTATAAGTAAAAAATAACTAAGCTGTGAAAGACCCCTAATTTTTTAGCAAGTATTACGTATCAAAATCCAATGCTTTCTTTAAGCAATAGGTATATTTTAATTCCATTCTCATATTATTATTTATACCCCACACGAATTAATGACGTTACTGTACAAGCTTATCTTTGGGGATTATCGACCTCCTGATTTATCTCAAAATCGATTAAGAGACACAAACAATAGATCAATAACAAAGATCTGATACCGCTTACACTCTCACATACTTTCTCCCAGTCTGTCTGTCTGTCTTTCTATGAGCTAAGATAACGTAGATATAGAGTAAACGCCACTGTCACTTTCTCACCGATGCGATAATCAGTCCAAGTGCTTGT
This sequence comes from Sepioteuthis lessoniana, assembly GCA_963585895.1. Classification (NCBI taxonomy): domain Eukaryota; kingdom Metazoa; phylum Mollusca; class Cephalopoda; order Myopsida; family Loliginidae; genus Sepioteuthis; species Sepioteuthis lessoniana. Next base: position 127,444,479 of record OY757904.1, on the reverse strand, counting down.
TCGTATGATTACAAAGGCGAGAAAGTAACGGTCACTAAACGTCTTAACTCTATTCGAGCTTACATATATATGCTCTATCACTGATATTGAACACACGATTTTTTTATAGATATATCTTTCTCTCTCTCTCTCTCTCTCTCTCTCTCTCTCTCATATAGTTCGGAGCCTCATGATAAAAAAAATCATTGGCCATATATTTTGAAAATTATTTTACTTCCTTGATAATGCACTTAATTCAGTTTTGAATGTCATACATCAAACATTATGTTGTGAAGATTTAAACCAGAAATAATTACATGTTAGTCTACGGATTTATAGCCATTTTAGATTCATATATATTTACGTATACACACACACACACTAATAAGTAAGTAAAGTTGGTGATCGTAGTCGAGGGTGACCCGCAGGCCCCCTTTCCAATAACTACTACACCAATGTGTAGGGGAGAGCGTTACTCGTTTCCATGAATTGCTCAACTTTACATTTGATCAGTACCTTATAATGCTGCGTGTTAAGCAAGGAAGCATCAAGTGTCATTTTTTTAGCATGACTACGGTATGACTCGACCTGGGATTGAACCCCGATCTCCCGAGCCATTAGCAGACACTCTACCAACTAGACCAATACACACACACACATATATATATATATATATATATATATATATATATATATAGAGGCACCAGTAAAGGAAATCAAATACTTGCGTTCTATGGATTTAAGATAGTAGTGTCAGTTGTATTATTGTGTTGAGGACTGACATTCTTAGACATGAATGATAGAAAGAAAGGTAAATACAAATAAAGAACAAATAGGCCGGAGAGGAAAAAAGAAAGAGAGGGAAACGGAAAGTACATGATAAAAAAAAAATCAATGGTCTATAAAGGAAGAAAGTCAGGAGAGAAATTAAAAACGAGAGAAAGATAACGAATTGACAAAGTAAAAAGAATAGATTGAACCAAAGAAAATTGCCGTGAAAAAGGCAGATAATATGTAACAGCAATGGAATGAAAACGTGAGACAAAGTGATATATTAAGTTTTGTAGACTACTGTATTTCCGTTTGTTTTAAGACTTACCGGCCTATTGGCCTAGTCCGTAGAGTGTTCGCCAATGGGCCGGGAGATCAGGGTTCAATCCAAGGTCGAGTCATACCAAAGACTCAAAAAATGATACTTGATACCTCCTTGCTTAGGTACGTATTAAGGGTAAAGTAGAGCAATCCATGGAAAGAAGGAGTGTCCTTCGCTACATCTCAATGAAGTAGCTATTGAAAAAGAGAGCCTTCGGATCGACGACGACTAATATATATATATATAAGGGAAACAGAGACACTAATTTACATGACCATATATATGTATGTATACACAGATATTTTGTAAAAAAAAAAATAGAGACTCTTGGTTTCCGTTTTCTTATACTCTTAAGTTGTAAAACCATCAAATATTTTGAAAGTATTTGATATTTTCAAAGACCTTGTTTATATATATATATATATAGTATTCAGACTAATTTACGTGATATATATATGTATAGTACCATTGTATGAGTTGATGTGCGTTTAGGTCGCTATATTGATGGATAACTCTCAAAATATACAACAATTTCCTATTTAAATTCTAAAGTTTGCTCTAGGTTAACATAAGTGCTATAAAGCAAGCACTATTGTAACCAGAAATTCTAAGTTAAGTTTTAATAACAGAAAGATTCCTATTTTATCTTAAAGATTCCCAACCTTTAGTCTTGTGAACTTATTTTTCGTTTGTTGAGAACATCACAAACCCTACCGTCATTTTGACAGCCCGCCAACTATTGGGATTTCCGTTGTCAAAGTAAAATTAATTAGAAGAGTTCCTCGGCACAGAAGAATGCAAGCAAACTACTATTTGTCTCATATAGAATACTGGATCTTGTTCCTGACCGCTGGTGGTCTCTACTGGCATCGTCCTCTCAACGACAAGCTATTTCCTGAGGAATAATAGACGGTGTAAGACTAAGAGAATGGTTTCAAGAAAATTGCCAAAGAATTTGAGTTACTGAAGGATTATCAGCAGTTCCGAGACAGTAGTTCAAATCGAGAATCCAAAGCAGAGTTTTCAAAGAGGTATTCAAAGCAGAGATCAAACGGCAACCCATTTACAACAATTAGTGAAAGTTCTAATGTCGACAAGGACTGGCATTCTTAAACTGATCTCTGAATTCCGTGGTATAGTCATGCTTCTTCGATATCCGGTTAAGACTGGTAAAAGCATCGGAGGACGTTGCTTTTATAATAGCATAATTAATTATGAGGAGCGTTTGACGTGAATCTATGAACAGGTGCGAACAACTCCGCCTGTATACACTCGCAATCTTTGGTATGTCTCTCTTGTGTTATGATGTAATGTCTAAAACTTGGTGTGCATCCACATAGAAAGAATGCATTTGTTTATTTATAAATTTATATAATTGCAGATCTATATATCCCAGGGGTGAGCAAACTGTGGCCCGCATGCGACCTCCTGCACTGTTCTCTGCGGCCCACGGAACCCTCTAAAAATAATTAAAATAAACATATGCACCTGAATCAAGACTAAATTCTTTTGATTTTTAAAAAAGTGACCCTTTGATAATTCATAACCCAGTGATGCAGCCCTCCTACTAAAAAGCTTGTCCAACTCTGATATATCATAATACTTGTAGATGTATGGCGCATTTGGTGTAGCGATTATCGTTTTAGGAAATTGGCTGGGTGACTGAAGCGGTTATTTGGGTTTAAATTCGTTCTAACTCCCTTAAGAAAGGCAAAATCACACGAGCTCTTCACCTCCTTAATGGGGTGATTAGTAGGGAAAACTTTGCTTTTTAATTATCATACGGTAACTAGTTCGGAAGAAGGAAAACTCCGAATTCAAACTATCTGTACTGGGCTTAAAACTAACATTGTGTCGCATCCTGTCAGTGACTGAGGGGTCATATCCATACGCACACACACATACACACGAACTAAAAACAATTTAGACTTCACTTTCTCACCCAGTGTGTCCAACTATTTCTCTCTTAGCAGGGCATAGGAAGAATAGTTGAATTCTTACATTTCCAAGAGTTTTAGCTTTGAGAAAAGCAAACAGCCTCGTCGAGATTTGAGTTTGGATCACCGTGTCTGTTTCCTACAATAACCGTTGCACTATGTGTGCCTCTTCGATGAAGTTCTGCAGAATATATCTAGAAAGATATACCTGTATTGCAAACTAAGCAGAGGTTACTCGATTACAAGCTTCATAAAGCGCACCTGCTTTTCCTATATAGTTAGTATGGTCATCATACAAGACAGTTCAGTCGTGCAGGAAGATCTACCTTCATTTGAGGACTCCTTAGTGTAGCTTTGTGCCAGACTAAGACAACCTTGGTAACTAACTATGGATTCAATAAGAATTAGAATCTTTTCCGTCAGCTTCTTCTTATTCAATATATATCTATTTTTCTATCTCAGTTTGTTCATATCTGTCTCTTTATCTATGAAAAACTACTCCGAAGGAAAAGCCTCCGATTGATTTCCGGCAAATATTAGGAGAGTCCATGATCACTACTGGACATCGTATATTTCCATCTATCATCCACCATCACTAACACTGGCTATGCTACTCATGGTGACGTTTCATTTCATGAGATCTGAGGAATGTGAAGTACCCTTTTATTGCTATTACTCCCAGGTCTACTTTTACGCTAAGTGGTAGTACCTGTCAAGGTCCAATCTATGAGTGAAAGAGATCTGTTTAAAAATTATTCGTATTTGATAAGAGTGCATGCAAAAAAAAAAAAACTTTCATAAGAAACAACACAAATAATGTTAATATGAACGTGTAATGAACAGGATTCCCTGACCTCTAGGCATAAAATAACCGTGGACAGGTTGACATGCCATTTAAAAATTAATAAATCAGTCATATCTAACTATTGGAATCATTTTGAGATGAAGCTTCTTAATCTGAGAATTAATTTTTATTTATTGCGGACTTTTTGTCCTCATCTTGGTAGTTTTTTTCTTGTTGTTTCTTCTTTCATTACGTTTCGGCCAAATTTCACCTCTGGCCTTCTTCAGGTGATTTACCGCGATCTTGGATAGGAATGCTGAGTCTTGTAACCGTATCCCCAGTAATTACTGCCTTCCATAGTTGTTGTATATCGCACCACGTTTTTGGACAAGTAAACCTCTGGCCGGCTTGGGTAGGATTTGAAACCGCTATCTTCTGACAATGCTCACCTAGAACCGTAGAGACTCAACACCTCTATCCGCTTGATCGCCCTTCGGGGCCCGTGGCGCAGCAGATAGTGGCGTTGTGTCTCTTCGGTTCCAGGTGAGCACTGTCAGAAGATAGCGGTTTCAAATCCTACCCAAGCCGGCCAGAGGTTTACTTGGTCAAAAACGTGGTGCGATAGACAACAACTATGGAAGGCAGTAATTACTGGGGATACGGTTACAAGACTCATCATTCCTATCCGAGGTCGCGGTAAATCACCTGAAGAAGGCCAGAGGTGAAATTTGGCCGAAACGTAGTGAAAGAAGAAACAACACAAAAACTATCAAGATGAGGACAAAAAGTCCGCAATAAATAAAAATTAATTCTCATATCTATCAATCTATATAACTTTCTTGCTTCTTATCTCTCTCTACATATTTGAGAGAAAAAAGAAAGTAGATGAACATATATGCATTAATCGTATAATCTTAATGAATAAATTTATACTTAGATAAAGAAATATACGTAAAAAGAGATAGACCTATTAATGCGAATATTTATTGGTGTGTTCTTTCTAAAACTCATCTCTAATTAAAAGAATGAGTATGTATAATTCAAAGATTAAACTTTCTTTTTTTTTTTTTCGTAATGTGGATTGATATTTCTCTGAACTTTTCCACTGAATAGATTTAATTATAGTTTAATTTCACAAAATTGAATTTACTGCCAACTATAAAAATTTGCAAGTCTTTTGTAATGTTACTGAAGTTAATTCATTCCACCCCAGTTAAATTGAAAGAAAAAAAATCAAAACAGAAGCCAACTCCAATTAATGACAAAAATACTTTTCTTCATATGTAATATTTTCAGCTTAAACATCTTTCATATATAACAACCTGTTATAAGATTGCTACTCAGACTTGCAACAGAAAACGATGGGAAGTTAACGTCAATCTTTGTTGACTTATTTAATGTTGATGTTGGTCTGTTTTTCTTGTGTTTTCAATCAGTTATATGGTTTCAATTAAAAATTTCTATTTAAGATAGTAGTAGTAGTAGTAGTAATAATGATGATAATAATAATAATAGTAAGTACTTGGACCTTGACAGTGAACTAAAAACGTTATGAAAACACGGAAGTGATGACGATACCAATTATAACTGACGCGTTCGAAACGGTCCCTATATGCTTGTAAGAACTGGAAACCGAAGAAATTGCTGAGTCCATTCAAACTACAGCATTACTAAGATCGGCCAGAATGCTGGGAAGATTCCTGGAGACTTGCTGTCTTTCAGATTCTCATGAAAGACCACCAGCTAATGCTAGTATGAAAAAATCGCAAGGAATATAGTTATAATAATAATTATTTTTGGGTATAACTATAATAATAATGATTATTATTATTGTTATACTCAAGAGTTAAAATAAAAGAAAATGAAATGATATAAGTAACTCCATCTTGCCAGTGAACTAAAAAAAACTATGGAACATGTTGGTGATGGTGATATCAATTGCAATTGGTGCAATTCCCAAAGGATGGGTAAAGGTGTTGCGACCAGCTCCCAAACATAAACAGATCGGATTACTCGCTCGCCCTAGAAAAATTACATCCGGTTACAGCCGGAAGCCCTTTTCCAACCTTGACTTGCCGTTACAGCTAAGAAAAAGGGATAAATTAAATTTAACAATATTTACAAAACACTTCTGCCAGAAATAACTCTATAAAAATGGAATTAATTATCCACGGTAGCCTATATTAGGCTAAAGAAGTACTTTATTTCTACACCCATTTTTTTTTTTTATAGAAGAACTTTCTATTTACGTGCCCGGCAGAAATGGTGTTGCCTTCCCTTCATATAAACAAGACTTCGGCGGCGAAAAATTCGGAGGTCTCACGACGCTCTCAGGAGCCGCTCTCAGAGCGGGCTCCGAAAGGCTGAATCCTACATCTAGTGGTTGCATTCGCCTTTCCCATCACATTGATATGCACAAAAGGTCCTTTTAAGGAAAATTAGAGGTCCCCTTCTGCAGGTTGGAGTATCTCTGACGGTCTTTATGGACTAGTCGAAGTAGACAGCCCGGAGGCATCACGAAGAGGACTCTAAGACCATCCGGTCTTAACCATTCGGTTGATACCCCCTCGTCCGTTTGGCAGCGCAGCGCTAAAGGCACGAGTTAGCCTTTAGCTACTACTTCACTATCTGCGCAGTGCTAAGATAACGCCAATCTTAGCCACGGCCTCCTGGCCTGTCTGCTCGATTGTGCAGAGCTTTGGCCCGGCACAGCCTTAGCTGATGCGGATTTCCCTGACTCTTTCTTGCCATTCATCTCTCTCATCCATCCCTTCCAGCAGGTCTTCTAGACTATATCCCGTGTTTGTATAGAACTGTTGTAGATAAGTTCTAGTTGGCCGTCCAACACTTGCATATCCGTGTGAAGGAAAACACAGCTTATGAGTTCGTCCTTACTTCGCCAGCAGTGACCCGCATGGCTTATCCATCTTATTTGGACGGTTTTAGAGATGGGAGGTATTTGGCGGTACAGCTGCTGTTTTGTGGGATGTTTCTTCCCGGAATTGTTCACAAAATAAAACTAAACGAATATATATATATATATATATATATATTATTATTATTTATATACCCTAATTAAACCCTGGAATTTCCATGGGTTCAAATTGTCATTTTTAAAAAGAGCGTAGTTTCTCATCCGATATCAACCTTTCGGTTGAGGCTAAGAATATGCCGACTGCATCATTGGCAATGGGGTAAAACCTAACCGAAAAAAGTCTCTCGGGTATGACACTAAACTGTATCAGATGGTGAAGCTCCTGTATTGGATCTCTGGGAAGTGTAGTGTACTTTTTCATTGCTATTACTCCCAGATCCACTTTCACCTGGACAGATGGTACCTGTTTGAGTCCTATATATTTTTCGGATAAATCTTTTTGAAAATTTTGTATTTGATAGGATTATGTGAAATCATATAACTGTGAGCAAATAAATGACTATAATCAAAGAAATAATTATTTGAAACCTTATCATTATTAGTGATTGATAGAAATATTTGAAACCACACAACTGTGTGCAAATTATTTTGATAGGAATAATTCGTATCATATAACTGAATACAAACAAATGATTATAAAAAGTGCAATTTTAAAATGCAATGGAACATTGGAAATATTATTATGATAATAATTAAATATTTGAAATGAATTTCGGCATTAAATAAGGCTTAGGCTGTTGATATATAATTAATTGAAATAACCAAACCAAACTAAACAACCCCATCCGGTTTCAGGTGGAATCTAATGGTAAATCTGGGAATTTCAATTGGTAATTTGATTGAATTTTTGAAAATCAGATTTGCTGATAACAATACTATCAAGGATATGCTTTTCAAGACCCTTTCAATACACAGTTTATGCCAAAACTATGCAAGTTCTTACAATACATAAAAAAGGATATCTCAAAGCAAAATCAAAACCTGTTAATATCAAAGACACTAAAGTGTCGCCTAAATAACGCGTTTTTAAATGTTATAAATATAATTGGTGTTGTAACCTAACAAAAATGTTATAGAATGAGTACTAACCAAAACGGAGGTTGGAAATGAAATGGAAATATTTATAACATTAACAAAATACAATACACACCAGCAGCGTGAAAAAGGTACCTACAGCTAGTGGTGACTACTTAGTTAACAAAATTACCCCACACACATTAGTGTTCACCGTATTTATGAGGAATGGGACATACGCACTAATGTTCACCGGTAGGGTATATAATAATTTGATTGTCAGAAAATGTTGCAGAACACGAGATGAATTATTGAATATTTTACTTATTCATACGAAAAATAAAACCATTAAATCCTAAATGAATAACATATGCAATTTTTTTTTTTTAAATTTTGATAAAACGCAAACCTTTAAAAATCTGTCTTGCTTAGTAGAAGAACCTTATTTACTCCTTGAAACATCAAATATTTTATTACTATAAATAAATGCGATTATTTTTCCTTTGGTATTTTCCAAGCGAAATAAATGATATTTTTCCAGTGATCTTTAACCTTAATCCTTAATATTAACACTGCTACTAACTTTAGCCGTTGTCCACGACGCTTAGCTAAACCTAACGCCTAACCACATAGACACACATTGATATTTGACCAACCCTTCCATATCAAAGCTATATGTATGTGTAAAGCCATGACATTATGTAAGTCATTATCAATGGCAACAGAATGTATTTTGCGTGATAGACATAAATGTCTTTCTTTTATTGTCTTCTCTAAAGTTATCGAATAAAACTTGCTTTGCTTTCAATTACTATGGATTAAATGTGACTTTTATCGTCACTACTTTCTTCATTAAAACAGTTCTTATCTTAATACTATGAATTAAACGGAACTTTTATTGTCAACAGTTAATAGACAACCGTCGTAAACTAATGTATTTTTTCATTATATTTTTAGTAAGGAGCAATATTGTTTCAGATTCGATCAAGGTAGTCATTACCTTAAATATTCTTGGTAAAATTCTTGACATAAAACGGTAACATAGTTTTGGAAATTCCGCATTTTAAATATTTCTTTCACTCATGGTATCATTATCATCAAGTTGAGTTGATGGCACAGTTCCTTGACTCTCTCTCTCGCCATCCATCCTTATCATCTATCACCCCGGGTAGGTCTTCTGAGCTGAACTTTTGCTCGTACAGGGTTGTGAGTCTTAGTTGGTCGGCCAACACTTGTGCATCCTTCTGTAGGAACCAATAAGAGAACGCAGCGAATGAATTCGTCCTTACGTCTCCAGCGGTACCAGGTATTTTTTTCTCGTCTTATTTTGATGGTTTGTGAGATAGGAGGTAAGTGGACGTACAGCGGTATTTTTGGATGGTGTTGCTTCCAGGATTTGTTTAACCATTACTCTAATTCAAAGCTAAATGGCCTAGTCGGCTACGGCAGCTGAATACACCGATTGCATCTCTGCAGAGAAGTAAGACTCCCCATAGCGAGTGTCCTGAATGTGACATTAAACAATTTGATGCTTAGGCTCCAGTAATGCTATAGCTTTGGGGAATGCAGAGTACCCCTTCATTGCCACCGCTTCCAGGTCCACTCTGAACCTGAGTGGTAGCACCTGATAGGGTCCTATCTATGGTTCAAATAGAACTAAACGGTGTAATTACGCTTAGCTGAATTGTTTGAAATTGAACAGTTTAACTGTGTAGACAAAAAAATATACTAAACTGTATTGTTTGATGCTTATCAAAAGGACTTAATTCGGTGTTAAATGACCCAAAAAAGACTGATACGCCGTAAAATAAACAACCCACCAATCGAACCATACTGATGATGCGATCGAAGATAATTATGATTTACATTAGAGACAATCTAGGATATACTTTAAGTGCAGTTTTAAATTCTTTATTATTTTTTTTTACAAGAAGCTCTCTTTGTTTAGGCCTATCTTTGTTTACTCGAAAAAAAGCTATTTTTTGCAAATATTTTCACATTATTATAATACGTTTTAAGGTTTATATAAAAATTGTGTATGCTTAAACTTTTTTTTTTACATATTTTAGCGTAATATATATATATATATATATATATATATATATATATATATATATATATATATATATATATGTTTTATTTTGTTAAATCTGACAAGATTAAAAACATGTGGAAAAGTGGATAAACGAAACTCTGTCAACGGATTCAGTATTTCGTTCTTTATTGGAAAAAGAACTTCATCAGAATGAAAATAAATTTTTCTAAAGTTTCGCAATTGAAGAAATAGATAAAATAATGATAGAAATATTGAAACTTAATAAAAACTCATTTTCATTCTGATGAAGTTTCGTTTCCAAATTGAACCCTTTGTCAGTGTTTGGTTTATCTACTTTTCTACTTATTTTCATCATATAGAATATGCAGTATACGATTATATTTTTACTGAATAAAAATGAAGTTCGGTCCCACATATCATTGGCCCATTCATTCAACAAATACGTTCTCGAGAAATAAATTTCAACAACCTCTAGGACAATGACAATTTTTCCCTTACAGTCTGTACATGGCGTGTCAGTACTATTGATACAATCTTTATTTTGGACGTAATATGACTATGTATTTAGGTATTTATTTGGATCCCCACGATGCCAAAATGTGACACGAGGTCGATTTATTGTAGGAGCAAACCACAGGAATTGAAATTTCCGTAGGGAGGGGCAAAACTGCTGGGTTCCTTCAGCATCCTTCATCAGGGACACCGAGCTCTCCCCTTACCCTATCTAAACGAGGAGTTAAGTGATGCCTCGGGGAAGCACCGTTGGAACGAAGTTGTCATTATTTCTCTCCCACCCAGCGCTAAAGTATGTATTCCTTTACTATAATCAACTTATATTACCAATACGTTTAATCTTGAATTATATGATATACATATTCAAGAGTTTACAAATTTATTCTCCGTCAGTGAAGAAGAAAAACTTATGTAGGGAATGGTGATTGTACTTTTATGATATTTCATTCGGACTTATTTGGAAATCATGTTTAGAAAATATGAAACTTGACTATATTCAGATTAGTACTGAAAAGTTCTCAGTCGAACCAAAAAGGCATAAAGCTTCTTGTAAATTGTAATGAAAGGTTAAAAAATAACTTGAAACTCTGTGCCAAGTTCGTTGAATTCTGGGATGAATACGTCCAAGTACATTTCACGACTCCAGGTAATTCCCTTCCTAGATGAGCCGAGAATTTTCAGCAGCCACTTATATTGCATTTTGTCCTTAAGAGAATCAAAATTATATAAAAAAAAATATACACGTAAACATGATCAGAACTACACAAAAATAATTATTAAAAACTGTCTTTGTGGATTTTGACATGTCGTTTAAACGAAACAACTGCATAAAAATGTACACATAAACGTACAATGAACGTGATTCCCTACCTCCATGCACCAAATAATCCTAGGTGGGTTGAAATGCCATTAAAATCAGTCAATCAAGATTACGTAGCTTGACTTGTTTTGTGCTTTACATAGGAACGAACACAGACATTTACGCAGATAGATTTCGTCTCATTTTATATCCTTTCGCAGTTAACTAGATTTCCGTAAAGTGCATATGACAGAGTTTTCTTATTAATCAGTTGGAGGTCAAAATGTCTTGTATTTCAACGCATAAGAAATTTGTTATTAAACTTGTTGGAACGTTGACGTTTGGTAAAGAATCCTGTCTACTCGAATTTTGCTTTGAATCTCAGCGATCAAAGTTTGCGAAGATTTAATCTTCGATTCTTGGATCATTATCAAGTGTTTTGACCCGCCTAAGCGAAATCAAGCGATATTGTTCCGTGATAAGATGGTAAGTAATTAAATATGACTTGTCTGATGGAATTCCAACTAAGTGTGTTTGTCATTAAACGGTGAGACGAAAGGGTCAAATAAATGCTTACACTTCTCTAAGTGACTTGAAGTCACTTTAAAATGAAATATTAAGATGTCCAGAAAGTTATGTTGTTTTACCGTAGAGGATATAAATTCAAATGTAATTTAAATTCACTTAAATATTATCATCAAAAATGTAATCACCGCTCATTCTTGAATAACTGCAGACCCCCACCCATCCAAAGAAACCAAAAGGGTAATATTGTTTGGAGGGAAGGTTCTTCAACTGTCCTCCATACACACCAGATTTAGACCCCGCAGATTATAATTTGTTTCGATCACAAGAGCATTTTATAAGTTGTAGAATATTCAGAAACAAATAAGTTGAAAAACGGTTTTTCAAATATTTTTTGGTAAACCCCAGATTTCTTTAAACATGAAATCGAAATTTTGCCTTTCCGTTGGGCTTGAAGGTGATTATATTTTTGATAATATTTAAATTAATTTAAATTACCTTATAGAGTTGATTTAGTTTCTTTATTTAATGGCATATCAACCTTCGTTGTTTATTTAATATTACAGTCCGATATGTTAGCCACTACCCCACGGAAACTCCTCCTTACTAAATATATACTCGAGTTATGAATGATCTTATGTAATAAATGACCCGTAATCTCAAGTCACAACGGTTTTTTTTATCATATATTGCAAGTGATGAACGTCATCAAACTTTTAGCTATACAAATATATTTCTTCAACATCCAATGATATAAAGAGAAAACATTCAAAGTCTTTTTATACTGTCAGAATTACTTCAGTACAATAAAAAAATAATGCAATACCGAAAATAAACAACGTTTTCTATACTTTGATGTAGTCTATCGTGTTCACTTGTATATACATTTACTATTTATGGTTTTTGTACATCATAATCACAGGTGTTATAAGTAATAAACAATCTTAAGTAAAGACTATATTATCTAATCTGATAGTCTTTCTTTAGGTATAGGCTAAGCGGAAATAACCCAGGTTGAAGTTATGGCAAGTTTTGGCCTTGAAACCAGGAAAGTCCCGACGTTTCAAAAATGTACCTTGTGTAATTAACGGCCTCGTGTTTTTGAAAAGTTAGTCTTGGAAAATTGTTCATTACACGAGTGTATACAGTAAATTTGTTTTTATATCATCTCTGCAGAAGAAGTTTTTATTTTCCGAACACCATAATATTTACTAAAACCTTTTAATATTCTTTTGATGTTCATATTTTCATCTTCAAATAAGCTAGAAAATTGATATTAGTTGTATTCTCATCTTATTATGTGATAGTGTAGGTATTTTAATCTCGTTGTTCCATGTTTTTTTTTCTCAGTTCACAGAAGATATTGGCATTCAGTTATAAAATATAGACGGTATTGAAATTTAACTCGTTACACTCTCCTGTGACATTCACACAACTATTTTACCAATAACTTAGAGGAGCGAAGAGTTGGATTCAAGTTTTTCCGAAAGCCATTCATACGAATGTAGCACCAAACCGCCTCGACCTGAATTTGAACTTTGCTCGCCAATTCCATTTTTGGTGAAGTTTTCATAAACAGGGTATTTTTTAAAAAAGTTATGAGATTTGATTTTAAAATCTCCACCAGTTGATCGGCCCAGTCGCTCGAGGCTGTCGAATACACCGACTGCATCTCTGCATAGCGGTAAGACTCCCCATAACGAGTGCCCAGGATATGACACCAGAGGATCTGATGGTGACGCTCTAGTGGAGCTGGAGCTTTGGGAAATTTGAAGTACTCCTTCATTCCCATCGCTCCGAGATCCACTCTGACCCGGAGTGGTAGCACCTGACAGGGTCCAAATAGAACTAAACTGTGTAATTACGCGGAACTGAATTGTTTTTACATTTAACTGTGTGAACAAAAAATTGTTCTGATGCTAAACTGAATTGTTTAAAATAGAACTATTTTGACATTTAACTGTGTGTAATGAAAAAACTGTACTTATACTAAAATTCATTATTAGAAACCTTTTTTGAAAATGACTTAATTCAGCGTTAAAAGGCCCGAAAAGGGTTGATACGTCGTAAAATAACCAACCAACCCAGTCAACACATTATTGGAATCTTCTTCGAGAAGTCTCTGTAATATCGGTTCTGATTTTCTAATAAAGATACTTCCATAGAAATACTGACAATAAAAAATCATCAAGGAGAGATTTTAATAATGTGTTGAAAGGGATGATGTACATCTGGAGACTTAAGAATTATATGATAAAATTTTTCCCATAAGGGTATTAACATTTTTCTTTGAATTACCCAGCAGATTAGATGATTTCTTTTAGAGATAGTTGCAGTGGCACAGAAAATTTCTCGGCCAAAGAAAGAATAATCAGATGATTAAAAAATATTGATATTTCTGTGGGATTATCTTCATTAAAAAGCAGAAATAGTATTACTGAGACCACCTGGGGAAGATTCAAATAATGTGTTTATAGTGATGAACATGTGCCGACCGTTTGAAATTATGTGATAAAAATACTCTCGTAAGTATGGTAACATTTTTAAACACCCTGTGCAGGAGTGTGTAATAGAGAAGGAAACGTTTTTTTAAAAATACGATTTTACTGAACTGTTTGGTTTCTTTGTTCAAAAGCATATCCTTCGTGGATCATTCAATGTCAGAGCTATCCTTAAAAAAGAAAAATTGTGACATCGAAAGACCTCAAGCTGTAGTGGAAATAAGGGGCTTTATAACTTTCCAAAGGTTATTTCTTCATAAGTGAATAGAGCTCGAACTCTCTTACTACAGTGTCTCAATCCAACACGTTAGCCATTACACCACAAGCATTCCCTATTTAACAGATTCGATCGTGAAAAAAAATTGAAGTAAATATTGTTAAAAAATTGTCCTCTACAATGGCAAATTTGTACAAAAAGAACCAAGGACTAAAAGTTGGCGACCGAAGTCGAGAGCAACCAGAAGGCTCCTTTTTCTATAGCTACTACACTGACATGTAGGTAAGGGCACTACTCCTTTCCTTGGATTGCTCGACTTTACCCTTGATACGTACCTTATATTGCTGAGTGTTAAGCAAGGAGGTATCAAGTACCATTTTAAAAATCTTTGGTATGACGCAACCTGGGATAGAACCCAGGTCTCCTGGACCATTGGCAAACACTCTACCCTCTTGACCAATGAGATTGCTGCCAAAATAAATCCTAATTATGATATCATATCTAATCAAACAGGCGACATCTCCTCACTAAACGGTAGCTCTCTGAAACTAGTTGACAAGTTTACCTACCTTGGTAGGAGTGTCTTATCAACCAAGACAGACATCGACACGCGACTGGCAAAGACATTGACAGCTATCGATAGACTATCAGTCATAATGAAGTCAGATCTGACCGATAAAAGTAGCGAACGTGTCGATACTGCTATATGGATGCACTACATGGATGCTAACTAAACGTATGGAGAAAAAGCTTGACGGCAACCACACAAGAATGCTGAGAGCAATATTGAACAAGTCCTGGAAACAGCACCCCACAAAGCAGCAGCTGTACGGCCACCTACTACCCATCACGAAAACTATCAAAATTAGACGAACCAGCTATGCGGGACACTGCTGGAGAAGTAGGGACGACCTCATAAGAGATGTACTCCTGAGGACCACTTCACATGGACGTGCAAAGGCAGGACGACCAGCTCGAACCTAGATACAGCAGCTCGGTGCCGATACGGGCTGTAGTCCTGAGGACCTGCCGGAAGCAATGGACAATAGGGGTGGTGGTGAGAGAGGTTCCGGGAGATCCGTGCTGATGACACGACGTGATGATATCACAAGTTATATTAACTGTTAATGATAAAAGAGTTACAGTTGCTGATACTTTCATCTGTTAGTTTTTAAGTATATATTTTACTGGTATGACTATTGTGTCGGGTTTTTCGAGCAAAAGACCATGAAAATAGAGAGTCTTTACTGTGTTTTTAAAACGGTTTTATTTTCCTAGAAACCAAATTTGTACAACAGATTATCTAACCAACTTAATCTCTAAATAAGTATATTTAAATATTTTAATAACTCATATAGGTTTATCCCAGTCTGCTGGGGCTGCAGAATACACCGACTGCTTCTCAGCAGAGGGGTAATTAAATCAACGAGTGTCCTGGATATGATACTAAACTATCTGATGGCGAGCTTGGGAGAATCTGGAGTACCCTTTCATTGCCATTGCTCCCAGATCCACTCTCACAGGAAGTGGTAGCATCTGATAAGGTCCTATCAAAGGGGTCAAAGAGAACTGTTTGACATTTTAAACTATGCGCAAACAAATGTCTTATGCTAAACTGAATTGTTAGAAATTGGACTATTTGATCGTTTAACTGTGTCAACAAATGACTGATGTCTAATTGAATTATTCGTGATACATAGCAACACGTTTAACCATTTAACAGTATGGGAACAAATAATTAATAGTAAATAAAATCATCTGTGTTAGAGAGAAATATTTGAAACAGTTTAACTGCATTCCCCCCAAAAAATATGAGTTCAGGCTCATTTAAAATATCAACTAAATGTGATTACAAATCATACATATTTAATACATATGTATAAAGATGATTTGACATTAAATAACTTACAATGGTTGATACGCCGTAAAACCCTACCCTACCCAACCAAGCCAAGCCAAGTCAATCAAATTGGTTTAATAAATCTAAAAGTATGAATCTCTATTAAAGATCGTAGGATAACGTTCTGAATACTTGCAAGAGAAAACATTTGAAATAGAGATAAAAGAGGCATAGGAATTTACCATGAGCTATTTCTTTGTCAGAATCTCATGCCGATAAATTCATTTATGGCATCTCCCAGCGCTCTGAGGCTACATGAGAGTGCCCTTGTCCGCTGGAAGTAAAACTTAATTTCATAGTACTGGCTGCAAGGAACGATCCTTGATCTGATCTGTTACTAAATGTTCAATATGGATTGCCTTTATGAGTCTAAATGGATTCCTTTACTCTTCTAGTTGCTCATGGCATTGTTTTTTCGGCCTTTTAGCCTTTGACTCTGGTTGGGCCGCCTTCGGATGGAAGAAGAATCAATGACAAGCAAATCATTGCAGTAGAACACTCTGGTCTAGTTTAAGCTATGAAAAAGTAAACGTGCCGGACTTAGGTATCATCTATAAGTCCAAGTTCAACAGGCTCATCTGTCTCGAATTGCACTAAGAGAGCCGATGACAAGCATAAGTCCAGCAGGGCACATGTCTCGGCTTGTGACCGACTGTCCACTTCCCTAAACCTCCACTATAAAAAAGACTTTGTATCAAGTCCTGTCTGGTGGGAGGCAGAACCAAATACTGCTTCTCGGCTTTAGTTGCGAGAGGCACATAAAAAAAAGTAACCAACTAACCCCTTAGCCAAAAGGTGTTTGAACAGGGTTTAATTAATGCCCAGTGCCTAAGTTACACCAGAAAGAGAATACCAACAGAAATAAGCAATTTTAGTATCTCATCAGAAGGATTTCTTTCTGCGGAGTACCCAACATTAAACAGACCTTTTGTCACATTCTGGAATAAAGTTTTTCAGCCCTTTTGTCAGAAATCCCATAAAACTGTAACCAATTTAGTTCCAGTGGGTCTACCCATCAGAAAGCACCGACTTCCTCACCTAACAATCGTGGGTTTATTACTCAGTGCCTCTGAAGGGAAATACTGAAGAAATAAAACCATTTTAACATCGTTCCCCGAGAGTCTGGCTTTCAATTAGGTTCCTTCTAGAAACTGACCATGCCTTGTATACCAGAACCGTGGAGATCGGTTAGATAGCCTCTTGTAATTAATAGAATATTCGTCTTGCTAATTCCATTTTCTATGCCGATAGCCGTTAAGTTATTAGCAACTTCTTAAAGATACTGGTCATTTTTAAAGTCTGTCGTAGACCTATCTTTCCTTAATAAAGAGTAGACATAATCGATATCCCTTAACTTCTTACTCGTCATTTTTCCTCCACTGTGGTAATTGGTTATTTTAAAACTTTTTAACAAGATATGCTTCTCATGCACTAAGTGCCTGATAAATATTTCAATGAAAAAAGAGTTTGAGCAAATTTCTTTGTTTCAACGGCAAATCTTGTCACAAATATTCGAAAGGTACTGATTCCATTATCAAATATTTATTTCTTTCAAAGAATTAATTGCTGTTAATTAGAAAGCAGTATCATAGTTGATATTTACATAGTGACATAAAAGTATAGTTTAACATGAGTTAAAGCTATAACTTTGGTTTGAATAAAGCATTAAAAAAGAAGAAAAATCAAACGAAGAATTACGAAAATAAATAAACAACCAACCAACACATGCGCACAAAAACAGAATTGAAGACTAACAGACAAAAATAAAATTAAAAAAAAAACAGAAAATACTCATTTGCAAAGATGAACAATGAAAACATGCAAAAATGAGGATGGGCGGAATTTTCACGACTGTAACTACAACACCAGACAGGAAAGTTTTTTTTTTATTCTTACTTTCTTATTAATAGATATTTTTTTGTCCTATGATTATTTCGCTGTGTGTTACGTGGCCGGATCATCGTATACTAAAATGTATTAAAGACATTCCTCTTTCTTGGAGTTTTTTTTTTTTTTACTGTTTGCCTCATATCTTTTGATATCACACAGAGTTCTTAAAAGATTTTGTTTATGCATATATCTATTCAATTCAACATATATATATTCACGTGTTTTTGTCAAAGTCTTCGATAGGATTGAAGAGATGACTACAAATAATTAAAAAAAAAATTTAAGAAATGACTTTTTCTCAAATACAAAATGTGCATAACTTGCTTATTAAAAAAAAACTTACATTATTTGGTTTTATGCTTTCAATGTACGTTATTAAGGTCCACTCGGGTATTTGAGAATGCTCTTATATAAATTTTTCGTTATACGAGTAGATATTATATGAAGTGTGATAAAGACATACCCCGTAACTTGGTTTAGTCGTTGTAGCTCTACTTAAATAACATGTCTAGGGCACGAATGGTCAGGCAGAGCCCATCCGATCCCATTCTAGGTCTACAACTTGTTTGAATTCAGAGTTTTTCTTCTAGATCAATTGTCATACCGCAGTACCCATAGATGGAGGGAGAATAGCTGGATTCATACCTTTCCTAAGAGTATCAGCACAAAGTGAAATTCAAGCAGGCTCATGGAAGATTTGAACTCGTGTAACCGAGTCCATTTCATCTGACGATAATTGTTACGCAACGAGCGCCTCCAGAACCCTTTCAGTATATTGCTCAGTATACGGGAAGATATAACATAGAGCGTACAAGATCTAAATTACATTCGAAAATTAATGCATTTCTATTTCGATCTGGTTTCATCCTCCTCATTTGTTCGAGTTTATTTATCGTAAGGACTTTTCTTCTGAATTTCTTTCCAGATTTCTTGTGTTATTTTTGGCAGTATTATTTAAAGTTTTTTTCTAATGCCTTTCAACCTTCGTGAGTTATTTAATGCACAAACCATCATTGTTGACGGACAGTCGTAGTACTAACACATTGGATAAAAAATGTGGTTCATCGAAAGTGAAAATAACAGCATGACTGGAATTCGACCTCACTTACAACGATGTCGCAGTCCAACACGTCGGGTAAAACGCCACGGAGACTCTCCTAATATTAATTTGGCACTGAAAACTTCATGTGCTGCTGCTTAGACAAGACAACTGTCTTGTAAGAGTAGAACACTGAATTCACTGTTAGAACGCCTGTGTCATTAAATAGTACCATTAACGCAAGTTTACTATAGTTATAAAAATAAAGACTGTAAAAATCAATCGATATTGTAATCGTATCTTTGAAGTAAAAAACGTTTACATTGACAATTCTTTCGTCATTAAAAGAAGTTACTTTAGATAATTAAGCTGACCTTGGTTCATTATGATACTCCAATGAGGAACAAACTGATTTTACAAGAGAATAGTTTGCTGGATCTCCCTGTTAATAATCTCTCTACTGGATTATTTATAGTGACTGGTGTTTCTAAAAGACCATTCGTATAAAACTGATCGGCATGAAAGTTGTTTAATTTCGATCGACATCATTTATCACTGTTTTTGAACGAACAAAATAATTTATGTTAGATGTTTTGTTTTGATTATTCACTGTATGCACACGAGAGAGAAAAAAAGGTTACACATGAAGAAAAAATATGCAGTCTAATTTCAAAGAATGTAATTTTAAACTGTTGCAAAACAATGAATTTCTTTTTTAGACTAACAATTATTTACTGAGCTTTGCTTTACTTTTGCTTAAGGTCAGACATATAGGACACTCAATGAGAATCGAACTCACTGTAGAAACAAGAAAGCTGCTTTAGATGATTTACGTGTTCATTAGGGTTTCGTAGGGTGTTACATATCTGTCTCAGGTGCCCATTCGCGACTTCTCGCCTTTGTTCTTTAAACTGTAGAGATGGTGTCTCTGATCCTGTCAGGGAATAATAAAGCTATGCGTAGCAATATAACTAACACACATTAAGTATATATTTTTTTAAATTGTCCACTGCTTATTCAGAAAATAATGTGTGTATATGCTTATCTGTTGGGACACATTGATGTATTCTTGGTAGTGTCTGTTAGGATTCCATTTATGGGTCAAATAGAAATGTTCAAACATTATTTGCATTTAATAGGATCGTATGCAAGGAAAAAAAAACATCTGAAGAAATACGATCATCAAGTTGCTCTGACAGCGCGGAGTTTCTCGACTCTGTTTTACCATCCGTCCCAATCATCCATTGACCCTGGCTGGTCCTCTAAACTTCATCCAGTGTTCTCAAAAAGCTGAACTAAGTCTTTGCTGGTAGGCCAATACTGGTGTGTCCATGTGTAGGAGTCTATAAGAGGACGTCACTTATAAATTCGTCCTTACTTCTTCGACAGTGCCCCACATGTCTTGTTCGTCTTATGCTTTGCGAGATAGGAGGTTAGTGGCCGTACAGCAGTTGTTTTGTAAGTGTTGTTTCCAGAATTTTTCAAAACATCACGCAGAATTCTTGTGTAGTTGCGAACTAGCTGTTCGTTAGTGTCTATGAGGTGCATCCGTACAATAGTATTCACTCAGCTACAGCTTGGAAAAAATCCGTATATTGACTTCTCTTTCAGTAGATGAGGTATTGCTGCCAAGATTTGTGAACTTTTTAACTAATTTTAGTGACCTTGCCTCTAAAACTGGAGATGGCTCCTCCTTCTTTAAAACATATGAACTCTGTTTATGTGCATTCATGTATAGACCAATGTCTCCTGCTGCCTGCTCCTGACTTTTCAGCTGGTATTCGGCTTTGCCCGGCGAATTTGCGAGAAGTGCTAGATCATTTACGTAGTATGCATTTGCCATAGTTTCAGCGAGTTATCGACTACTTAATGTCATTTTTTTCCTAGTAAAATCCTTTTCCTTTATCAAATTAAATGTTGTTCGAGGTATGCTGTCTTGGTAGATATATTGTTCATTTATATGTCGTTAATGTATTTCCTTGCAAGACTTCTGAAAAAAAATCGAAGTCTGTTTCGCCATCGGGTAAACTACTACAAAAATATAACTATGAATATAGAAGGAAGGCGATTCCTTAACCTCTAGGCATCAAAAAACCGTAGAGGTGGAAGTGGGTGGGGGTAAATGCCGTTACAACCAGCAAGAAGCTCTGCCAACGATACAGTTACGAAAGACAATTTTTTTTCGAGAGTGTCGCGTTGATTTTTTTTTTTTTTTTTTTGGAAAAGCGTTATCATCACTAAAACTATTTTGCGTCCCATTTTTGGATATTTTTTGATGGCTTTTCATTTTATAGAATGTTGGACTCTTCATATGATTCATAGGGTGTTTTTTCTTTAAATATATGAATCAATGTAGTTTTTCAGTTGAGGCTGCTAAACATTGTTGATTATTAATATCCTTGTTGTTTTTGTTAGGAAAGAATCCCCCCCCACTTTCAGTATTGATCGATATAAGGTCGTGGATTCAATTCTTATCTTGGCCAACCGATCTTATTTAACATCATCCCTATTTCAATCATACACTCTGCGTTAATCAATATTCCTTTTTTTGTCTCTATCTTTTCCAGCAGTTTCCCTCCTGTTCGTAACCATTAAAAGCCTCTCTCTCTTCTTTCTGTTTCTATGTGTCTATTTTTATTCCCCGCGTTCTCTTTCTTTTATTTTCCCGTTCTTTTTCTCTTATAATTGTTTACACTTGTAAAGCAAGAAGATGCAACATTCCTGAAAAAGGTTCAATATAAATTATATTTAAAAGAAGAGTTATCACCCCTGTTAAGATATTGAATGGAAAGGCAGTTAACAGTTAAAGACAATTTACCGCGATTAATTTCAAGTTGATAAAGCTAAGCCCAAATAGTATTAGAAATAACGAAATATTTAAATTATTTATTTGAAATAGTTATATATATATATTATTGCAAGTCTTTTGCTAAATACGAATATTGAATAAATGCTAAATTAGAAAGAAAGACCCGTAGCTTTTTTTATGTGACACGCTATATTTTACAAGTTTAAAAAGGGTTCATCAGCTACAGAAGCGGTAAGAAATATTTACATTATCTATTTTTTTAGAAAATCATGTGCAATGAAATGCCTGTGTTGGTTATGGCATTCTGATGCAATTTTGTAAACTTTCTTTAGTAATTATATGTGTGTGTGCTTGCTTGCTAACCCTTCTGCACGAACATGATGTGACACGAGGTCAAATTCTAAGGGGAGTTTAACAGGATTCTTCCTTCTCCCAGACTGGATGCCATACTCAGATTTTTCTTATCCTATTTACCAACCCCTCTGCTTGGGCAGGATATGACACAAGGTCAATTTTTTAAGCGGAGTTCAACAGGTTTGAATTCAGAGTTGTCCTTCTCCGAGACTAGTTGCCTCACCAAGAACCTAGTCTGTCCTACTATTTACCCATAGCTGGAGGGAGAATAATTGGATTCATACCTTTCCCATAGTGCTATGTGAAATGCAATCAGTCTTGTCCAGGAATTGAACTCGTATCGCTGTGTCCATATCCTGTGACGATAACCATTGATTTTTCTTATAAGAAGAATAATTTGATGTATACGTTTCCCAACAGTATTCGCGCTATGCAAAATGTAAACAGTCTCGCCCACAACTTGGACTCTCGTAACCGTTTGCCTAGTCGGCTGGGGCTGTAGAATACACCGATTGCACCCCTCTGCAGAGGAATAAAGACCCCTTAACGAGTGTCCTGGATATGACACTAAAAAATCTGATGGTGAGGTTCCAGTGATGCTGGGGCTTTGGAGAGTGCGGAGCACCCCTTCATTGCCATCGCTCCCAAGTCCACTCAGGCCCGGAATGGTGGCATCTGAGAGAGCCCTATCTATGGGTTAAATAGAACTAAACTGTATACTTATGCTAAACTGAATTGTTTGAATTAGAACTGTTTGACTAAACTGAATAGCTTGAAATAGAAATTTTTGACAATTAAACTGTTTACTTACATTTAAACTGCGTACTTATGCTCAACTGAATTGTTTGAAATGGAACCGTTTTGACATTTAACTGTGTGTAAACAAAATCTATACTTATACTAAACTGAATTAGAACTGTTTGACTAAACTGAATAGCTTGAAATAGAAATGTTTTTGAAAAATTCTTTTCTCATGCGAAACTGAATTGTTTGAAATAGAACTGATTATTTGTATAAATTGGATAGCCTACAACCCAAGAACCAATCGGGTAACTGTGTCCATTTCCTACGATGGTAACAATTACAGCACGAGTGCCTCTCTCTCTCTCTCTATATATATATATATATATATATATATATATATATATATCCTCTCCACTTCAGTTGAAACAACAATTTACTTCTAAACGTTTTGGCTCATTCTTGTATAACTTTAATATAAACTCATGTATATCTTGATTAGTACTTAATTTTATTTAGCCCTTATGCAAATCAAATGTATAAATTTGTCTTTTTTTTACGTAGAAAATTGGTTAATTTCAAATTTTTATAATTTTGTACGCAAAAAAAGTTAAAGGGAATTATGGCTATTTTCTCTATTAGCAATTGAGAAAAAAAGACTTTTTTCCAGAGACAAAATTTGCGGGACATCATGTTACGTGGAACTTAAATTCGGCTCTCTTAACTATTGCTCATAATTCGTATCTGCTATTGAAATTGTTCCCTTCCCTATAAGCAATTTTATGCATCTAAATAAAAAAAAATCATTTCGTCTGATTATCCATAAGTTAGAGTGAAGAGCTATGTTTTGGACCACTTGAATAACAAATAGATTTTGAATTACAACGTAAATCCCGACCATAAGACAACGTTATCGTACATCAATGGGCTGCCTTATGTGTAAATAATTAATAATGGTTCATATTATTGAAGCATTTATCGATGTTCCCTTTTATAAACTGAGAGATAAAAAAGTAATTTATCACGGAATCATATCAAATTTATTTGAATTCTCTTGCCCAAATAGAAATAAGGATTGAAAATATTTTTCTTTTCGTATTTACTCATTGGAAGCAAAACGCCGTCTTACACACACACACTCACGCACATACATACATACATACACACAGAGTGAAATACAATGGGTTTATCGATATATCTTATAAGGGATTTCGATCTTTTATTATATCCATGATTGGATTAGTGATAAGCTTTATTCCTCATTTTAACAAAACAACTGCAGGATTCTTAGAATTATAATCAGATTGAATAGAAGCTAAAGGCACGCGTCTTGAGAGATCGTCATTGATAATTATTTTCCTTTTTCCGTCATTTTTCTATTTAGCGTTTTCTTATCCGATCCTCTTTGAATTAAATGCTCAATTGAAATGTGTAATTCATCGAACCTCTTAGAATGTCTGATAAATACATATACCTGCATCCATATCCATATGTATGTGCGTACGTACATAAACATGTACGTGTGTATAAAAGGCTACGAAAACGTTTTGAGAATTTAATC
The DNA here is from genome assembly GCA_963585895.1 of Sepioteuthis lessoniana. NCBI lineage: Eukaryota > Metazoa > Mollusca > Cephalopoda > Myopsida > Loliginidae > Sepioteuthis > Sepioteuthis lessoniana. The sequence continues at coordinate 127,419,832 of OY757904.1, read as the reverse complement.
CGATTAATACATCTTTTCAACTATCAATTTACCCTGCATTTCCCGTGTCTCGCCAGACATTACACATCTCTATTAAATCACTCCACCATTAAATAAATTATCTAATTTTGTATTAATAATGCGTTTTTATTCAATAATGTAATTTTTCATCTCTCAACTTTTCAGTAAGACCTTCTGTGTGTGTGTGTGTGTGTGTGTGTGTGTGTGTGTATATATATATATATATATATATATATATAGGGAAAGAGGGATGGGGAGAGAGAGAGAAAGAGAAAGAAAAGCGGAGGAAAAAGTACGATAGGAATGCGTGTATGTGATTCTGTATTTTGAAGTTTTTGCTTTTATTGCAACTGAATCAAGATGAATTCTAAAACAATTTGTAATTTTATGAATTTGATGTCTCTCGATGAAACTTATATTAAATTAGATTCCAAGGCCAAATAATGTGGTTGAGTTATGATTATCAGCGTCGTTTCTTGCTTTTCAATAACGACATTTTTACCTTTAAATGAAAACTTGTTTGCGCTAATCATTTGAACCAGCAAGTTATATATATATACTTGCTCTGTATCTCCCGAATATATATACGTATATAAAGAGAGAAGGAAATCTCGGTTTGAAGAGCGTCGTCACAACAGTCAAAAGCGCATGGTAACTGTCAGTGTTACGCTTATGCAATCAACAGTCCAATAGACTCAAACGTGTTGGGTATCTCTTTATGTAGTTGTGTAGAGCACGATAGTAAATGTAATCTAGTTTCTTGAGCTTTCTAATAATGGTAATTTACTTTATTCTTAGTTTATTTAATATTTTCTTCGGTTATTGCTGTTATTATTTTACTCCTTTTCGAGTTTTCCTACCAGCGTTAGTCGATGGTTTCTCCCTGGAGTTTGAGTGACAGCAAGTCTCCTCAAGTCTCAGTATTCTGGCTGATCTCAAAAATGCTTATTTCCAAGTCCTCCAGTCCATGTACCAATCATTTGGCGACTGTACCGAGCGCACCAATTAAAATTGGTATCACTGTCGCTTTCATGTTCCATAGTTTTTTCATTTCTCTAGCAAGGTCTTGGTACTTATCTTTCTTTTAGCTTTCTTTCAGTTTTACTCTGTGATTAGCTAGAACGGCAGGTTCTCTTCTTACTATTATGACGATGATGATAAGTAAGGGTTTCACACCAGCGTTGGCTTAGAGGTCTTTCACTCGAGTCTGAATGATTGAAAGTCTCTATGACTCTACTCAGTATTCTGTCCGATCCCAACTATGCTGTAATCTTGATGGTCTCGATTCCTCATCCGATTTCCAGATCGTTCTGTCCTCTTTCTAAGAATTTAGTGACAGTTCCAAGTGAATTAACAACAATTTGTATCACCATCACCTTCAGGTTCCACAGCTTTTTAGTTCTTTTCCAAGGTTCAAGTATTTATCAATGTCTTGACGCTCTTTTTTTTTTTTTTTTTTTTATTATTTTACTCTTTTGAGAGTTTTTCACTCCAGCGTTAGCTGAAGGTGTTTCACTTGAAGTGACTTGCTGTCATTCAAACTCAAGTCTCTAGGACTCTACTCTGTATTCTGGCTGATCTTACTGATTCTGTCGTCTGGATGGTCTTTATTTGTCCTCTTCCGAGTCTTCAAGTCCCTTTAATAAGCTTTTGGAGGTTGATCCAAGTGCACCAACTATAACTGGTATCACCGTCATGATCATGTTCCATAGTTTCTTCAGCTCTCTAGTAAGGTTCAGTTATTTATTCCTCTTTTCACTTTTTAAAATTTTACTCTGTGGTCTGCCTGGACGGCAAAGTTCACTATTCGGCAGGTTCTCTTTTTTTATTAACTATCATTCTCTTGTCTATTTGTGTTAATTAAGTGGTAGTATCATATATTTATGAGGTAAAAATTAGTGACTTTATTTATTTGTATCCTTGAGGGTCATATCAACTAGAAACTTTTAATAGTCAGACAAATGTTTGTACGAGGGTCATTCATTGAATAAGGTGAATGTTGCCCAAGGAGTAAGCAAATAGAACTGTTTACAGATGCGCTTTTTTCCAAGGAAATTGAGGATGATGGGTCTTTTCATGTCCTATAAGACTGTCAGCATAACTTCTTTTACAGACCGTTGCGTCTGGAACTTTTTTTTTCTCCGGGGGATCAGTGTGTTTCACACGATGAACTGTTATTCGACTCAGGTTCGTATTGTCAAACCCATTTTAAACCATTTTTTTACTAAAACATACTTCTCCGTACACATCACACATTCTTCTGTAAATTTCACATAATTTGCACTTCTCAGCCAGCAGAAATTTGTTGACAGACCTCTGTTCAAGCCTGGAGCATTCTGCTTGATTTGCGGCTATTCTCAATGGCCCCAAAACAAATATATTAGCGAGATAAAAATAATTTCTGCTAGAACCTGAAAAATATATTTTGGTAAAAAAAGAAAATTACCCTCGTTATATATATATATATATACAAACTTAATGGATTCTCTAAACTGCTTTAATCTGGAGAATGTTTCCAAATTTCTGTGCTATTAACCTTTGAGTGAACACTATACTCATTTCACGAATGATTATTCGTATTTGTTTCTTTTTTAAGTTATGTAGAATTGAGGAAGAGTGTAAGAATAGTTGTTACAATTTATCCAGTGATCAATGCCATTAGTAGATTTGGGTAAGAAACTTGAAGAGCTTCGCTAATACTGGAAATTAACCAACAACCAACTCAGAAACCGGTAACCCCCGATTACTATCTCACCACAAGATGCGTTTTAGTTTCATACCTAAGACAATTGTGGAGAGGGGACTTACTCTGAAGTGGTGTAATTTTTATATTCTAAAGCCCCGCCCTCTGCCGAAGAGACGATTTGATAAAGAGTTCTCATTTTCTTCTTTATTTGTTTTTATCTGAATTCTATTTAAAAGAAATATCTCGTTTAAATTTGGATAACGTAAAATGAATCATCTTTTATAACGGTATGCCCAAACCACGATCAAATGGATTCCAAAAATCTACTTGTTTATACGTGTAAAATCAGCGACGTTCACTCAGTTTGTTAAGAAGCAGTTATCTTCTTGATCATTCAAATGTAAATTTTGTGAAATTTACACTCGTTTAACTCTTTGTGTGGAGAGAGAGAGAGTGAGAGAGAGAGAGAGAGAGACACTAAGAAAAAAAAACAGAAGAGGAAGATACAGAGAGAACTTTGCGCAAAGCCAGAAGTACAAGAACTAAATTCTAACACAATATTAAGTCAATATGATTCCCTATTACCGCCGAACAAGAGAACTTATAAATATATATGTGTGAGTATAAGTGCCTGTGTTTATGTGTGTATTATGATGTTTGGAACAGAATGGCTGATTTTACATTTGATTTTATAATAAAGAGTGGGCCAGAAAATACAAACACATTTTAAAGAGTCATAACTTTTTTGGCTTTTTATTTGTTTTATATTATTTAGCAGATATTTCAAGTAATTTCAGGAAATATAAAAAGTCGAGTAATAGTAAAATAAACTAAAATTATAGAATTTTAATAGTCAACAGACAAATCTACAATTTCAACAGAAAGAAAATACTGCGCCACCCATTTTAATGTGAAGAATCCTTCAATTACAAATATGATAGAGCTTAGTGTAAAGATTTAAAACTAGAAGATACAATGACAGACCACCCACGAAGCGGTCATTGCAAAAGTGTTTGCACAGAGACAGACTGCAGCGAACATTTTTTTTTCATGAGTCAGTCTTTTATAGGCCACCCAGTAGATTCTCACCATTTTCACAACAACCTGGTGTATATATATATATATATATATAGAGAGAGAGAGAGAGAGCGTGTGTGTGTAATAAAATGAAAATAAAATTATGATTTACTCAAACCGATACAATAAAAAATTATTGCTTTTCGCTTCCTTGATTTATACATTCTGATGATGCAGTTCCAATTTCAAAACATGTAAATCTGATTTTCTAAACTATCTTTTTTTCTCCTTATATATATATATGATTGCTGCTAGTAAAAATTTCAGAATTTCTTCATTGATGTTGAACAGATGTTTGTCTTAAAGTAGCTGATATTGCAATAAAAACTGAATATCTTTAATTCTTAACACACTGTAAATATTTTCTAAGCCTGATCTAGTCAGTCACAAGACCACAATATTTGAGCAGACCATGAGTATCGACATGACTATAACAGTGAGTTGTTCGCTTGATCTATTTAAGAAACTATTACTATCTAAATGGCGCCATTAGTATTCTTCAGCAGAAATATTTCTATTTATTATACAGCCAACTTGCTAGAGTTGTGGCCAAAATTAGAATATAATTATGGAACATTATAGCAAAATCATGTTTATTTCTATTTTCGGTGTTTTTGTCTGTACTAGATTGCGAATCTGGAAATGGTTATTGTATCGATATGAGGTATTCAGGAAATACATTAGGGAGTTCTAGATGTACAAAAAGCACCAAGTCGAGCTTTATTGAACGTTGCATAATCTTTAAAAAGTGTCCGTATTTATCATCTCCTGCCACGACCACGATACAAAACAAATTCAGTTTTCAAACGGAGTATAGTTGGTTTAAATTCAGAGTTTGCATTTTCATAGTTACTCACAGCTAGGAGCTGGGGAGAAGGGTTAGATACATGCTTTCTCAATAATAAGTTGGCAACTGTTGTCAAGGGCGATCCGAAGGCTCCCTTTTCATTAGCTTCCACACCGAGGTGTAGGGAAAGGCACAGCTCCTTTCCCTGGATTGCTCCACTTTATCCTTGATCCTAACCTTATAATGTTAAATGTTAAGCAAGGAGATAGCAAGTACCATTTTTTTTATTCTTTGGTATGACTCGACCTGGGATTAAACTCCATTCTCCAGGGCCATTGGAGAACACACTCAACCAACTAGGCCAATGGTGAAACGAAATATCCTCGTGCAGGTTACGAATTCAGGTACCCGAGCTCTATTTTCTATGGCGAAAACTTCTACAACACGCATTCCTATAAATTCGTTATCCTCGGGATCTATCTTACTGTGTCAGCACATTACCAGTTAGACGTTAAAAACCCAACCAGCAATCATCACTCAAAATTAGCCACGGAGCGATATTCTTTTCTTCTCTGATCAACTATCAGGTTATATTGTTCGTTTACTTACGTTGATAATATCAAAAGATCGGTACAAGAACTGGATGACATGGAAATAATAGGATGCGTGGAGACTTCCAAACTATAGCATTGTTGAGATCGGCCAGAATACCGAGAAGAGTCCTGAAGACTTGAGGAGACTTTCTGTCACTCAAACTCCAGTGAGAAACCATCAGGTAACACTGGTGTGAAATACTCTCAAAAGAGTAAAATGATGATAATGTCTCAAAAAAGAAAGCGCTGTAATATCTAAATGTTGACATCTATACAAATACGTATTAAAATAATCAAAAGAAGATAGCAATTTTAAATGTTAAGAATAATCACAAACGCTGTTGAAAAATAACTGGATATAATTAGACAATAGATTAGTTTAATTTCTTAGTTTTGAAATAGTATTTGCGTTTTTATTCAGAATAAAACGCCACTGTTACAATTTTTTATGAATAAAAGCTTAATCTTAATTGACGAGAAATCAATTGACAAAATTTCATTATTTAGAAATGTTAGAGTTTGTCTTTAAGTATGGTGTACAGTTAATAAATGAATACAATAAGACAGGTTGGGTAACAGATATATAAAGAGACGATATTCTGGGATGTGATATTGGGTGGTTTCTTTAAACTGTGTATAAAATAGAAACAAAAAAAATTCTGTTTTTAAGATTAAGACAAATTATATTTCCATTTTGATTTTTTATAATATCAAGTGACATCAACAAATCAATCAATACGGTTCCTTAAGAAACATCAGAATATTTTTGGTTTGCTTTCAGCATCTGAAAATCTTGGCCATTTAGAAATGTTCAATGTGTTTAGCATTCCGCGATTAAGCCCAAATAGTCACGAAATATCTACATATGTCTGTCCTCTTAATTTCTAATCTGTATTTAACCAACCAAACAACACGAAGAAATGTATTGCTATTTGGGGGCTCCCTGACCTATAATAAAATGAGACTGATTACACAATTAGCTAACTTTAAATTCGTAAAAAAAAAAAAAAGAAAGAAAATTATACAATCATGATTTCTTTCTGCTTCCAAGATACATTCCTTTTCTAGATTTGAATTAACTTCAAATTCGCAAAATTTACAAACAAACTCAAATCTTATTCTAAAATAGGCATGAAAAAAAATTAGAATAATTTTGAAATAAATTCATATTACATATTCAATTATATGAATGATTAGAATTAAGATTCGATTTTAAACAAAGGCGTATTTGACCGGGCAGACCTGGCGAGTATGTCTAAAAAAGTTAAAAATCGTAATGCTTAAGGAATCACGTATGCTGAGGCAGACACTCAGGTATATATATATATATATATATATATATATATATATATATATATTTGTGTGTGTGCGTTTGTAAAAACATTTGAAAATACGAAATGAATAATTTCAGCTGACAAACGTGATTCTAAAGTTGCTATTAACAAGTTTTAAATGTTAAAACGATCCGGCCTTTTAATAATAGTCCACTGTTTTTTTTATGATGAACTAACTAAACGTTTTTAAAAAAAACATTACCGTATTTGACGGCCTATAAAACACTCATATTTCAGCACACACACAATCACTAACTTTATCTCAATTATTATCTTATTTCTTTTCCCTCAAGTGCAAGCCAATATCGAGCTGGACAAGAAAGGTTGCATTAGGTCATTCAGCTATTTTTGTTGAAAGAGAAAAAATATAGCGTATTTGATAGCCTATAAAACTATCTTCTAAAGTATTTCTCAACAGAAAAAAAATACTAGTTAAGTGCTGAGATCCTTAATCCACCTATGTTAATTCTTGAAAATTCTAACAACTTTCTTAGGGAAAATATATGACTTATTATTAAAGTTCTAAATTAATCAAATGTGACTAAGAATCATTCATTTAAAAACAGAGCCAATGAAACCGTTTCTGCGAGCCTGTGTTAAGTGTTTTTAAGCGTGAAATAATAATTTTGAGGGAAGAAAATGCAATGGAAAATATTCAGAGAGTAAGTAACGTGTCTATACATACCTCTTTTGACATTAGTAGTGTCCGCTGCAAAAGACAGGAAAAATGATATTAATATTGCGCCATCACAACTGATTGAAGCGGGAAATAAAAGAGGGGGCAAGACAGCGGCGTGAAGAAAAATAGCAGAAAGAAAGAAAAATAGAAATAAAATATATACAGGTTTATACATAAAAGAAAGAGAAGGGGAGAGAGAGAAGTGGAGAGAAAGAGGGAGAGAAAATATAGATAAAAATCATAATATACATTAAGCAAAATAAAATAAAATCGTAAGGGCAAACAGGATACATACATACATACAAAAATACAAAAACCTAATAATAAAACCATAAGAACAACAACAATAAAACTATAACAAAATACGATAAATAAAGTCAAATAAAAACAATTACAATAATAATAATCATAATAATGGGGTTTTAGAATAACTGCATTCATGGTAAATTTCTATCTTATAAGCTTTAGCAATAAAATAATCTTTTTGCTTTATTCTAACGCAACTTCAGATATTCGCTTATGTCTTTCGTCTTTTATAATCATCGATAAACTGTATTTGCCGGTCTATAAGACGTGTTATGTGCAAGGATATCGAGGGTGGATTTACTTCAAACACAAACTTATCTTGGCTACAGAGTTGCCCTTTAGTCGATGTCACCCACCACACCTAGTTCTAACAATATGGCATTTAAAGCTATGTAATAAGTGCATAATTTTAAAATTTAAATGTGTGGTTTACATAACGAAAAAATGAGCCATTGTGTTAGAGCTAAAACCTAGAATTAAGTTTTTCAGAGCTAAACACACGAACTGAAATGATTAGTAAAATTGTAAAACCTAGAAGTTGTCAGATTTTAAGTTATATTGGAAAGGTCTTAGAAAAATTTTAAAACATACCTAAGTTAGCAGTCATAGGTGAACTAACATAGATTTTATTTGTCACTCATTATCATTACACACACGAATATATATATATATTGAGAAAGGGGTGGTTACTATGTTATTAGATGTATGTAAAATCATATCATATTAGGTGTTTTCATTACAACTAGTTTCCCTAGAATTATACGAGGAATAGTGGGTAATGTGTTGGACTGCGACATCTTAGTAAGCGATTTCAAACTTCGGTCATATAATGACGTTTACTTTCAGACTAATACCATAGTGGGTAGAGTGTTCACCAATGGCCTGGAAGACCTGGGTTCAATCCCAGGTCGAGTCATACCAACGACTCAAAAATGGTATTTGATGTAGCCTTACTTTAACACTCAAGATTATTAGGTATTGATCAAAGATAAAGTGGGGCAATCAAGGAAAGGAGTAGCTCCTTCCCTTACACCTCAGTGTAGTAGCTAGTGAGAAGGAGCCAAATTTACTTACTATTCTTGAACAAGAATCGCCAAATTTACTTACTATTCTTGAACAAGAATAGCTTTGATATCAAATAACCCACGAAGGTTGATATGCCATTAAACAAATAAATCAAAGTAACCAACATTTATGCATAGATAACCACTGCGATATTAAACTATCTCCCTCTGTTTCTCTTTAACTCTTCATATATGTACATTGAGATATGTTCGCACTTTCTTCTCTTAAATACATTAAAACACACGTACGTATGAATACTTCTCTACATAAGTATATATATATATATATATATATATATACTGACACGGTTACAAAACATTATGAAACAATTAAAAATGTTTTCGTACAATGTTTGAACTTTAAACGGTTATTAATCTAATACTTATATGAACATTTAAAAGGTTGTCTGTGATCAATTTCATTTGTATTGTATCAATAAGAGTGAGGACATATTTTTTCCTTTTCTTTGCGGACTGACGATCTAATGAGTTTGAAGGGCTTCCTTAATAATTTTCTGGCTTAGTTGGATTCTTTTTATTATAAAATTTATTTTATTATTTTAAGATAGAAATAATTGATGTATAGTCGAGTACATGATATGTTGATATGTTTGTAGTGGCTTTAGTATCTCCTATAAAGAAGTACATTTCTAACAGTTTATCAAGACCATATATATATATATATATATATATATACATAAGATGCCATAATGTTTTAAATAACCATATATATAAGGAAAATTTACAGCGTTGAAACTCTGTAACTCGAAATAGAAACATGTTGCTGTCCAAAAATCTGTATACCTCTTATACTTGTTAATGCAATTTTTTTTCAATTTTTAAGGTGCAGAGGTATCTCAATGTTATGTTTTGGTTCCAATGAGTTCTAATGGGGTAAATTTGGGTGATAAATATTATCAAATAATATCTATTTTGAATGTTCCAAGAGAAATCGTTAGTATCTTTGGTTTAGAAGAAAATTATTATTCTTTCTTAAAATTAGTAGGAATTATGGACTATACATTATATCTTTCTATCTTTACACCCATGGGCGGGAATCTGTCTAATTACCTATCTATATATTAAGATTAGGATAACGTACGCACAAAGTCACTGGGGTTAAGTGACTGTTAAGTTTATCACCTACGCGATCATCACTGCTCTTTGGTCTGTGTGTACGCTATTTTAACTTTGATGTATATGCTCTTTTAAAGACGTTGACCACTTTTTATAGGGGGTGCCCTCGTGGTGTAATGGTTAAAGCGATGGACTGCGAAATCGTAATACGCGAGTTCGTACTCCAGTCGCGCTATTACGTTCACTTTCGGGCAAATACCCTTGGGAAAGGTACGAACCCCCTTATCCTCCCAGCTATGGGTTAAATAGTTCCACTACTGTTCTTCTAGGAGAATGGATTTGGCATTAAATAACATGCAAAGGTAAATATGCCATTAAATAAAGAAACCAAACCAAACAACGTTTTATAAAAATATTCCAATTTATAGTATATATACACAGAATACAATGTATACATAAGATACCATAATGTTTTAAATAAACAAATAAAAATATCAGGATAATGTTACTAATGATTTAAATATCATTTATGGTTTGCTGTTGTGCAAGAGTCATTTCTGTATAGAATGGATGATGAATTAACAAAACTATTTTTAAAAATACAAATATTTTTCATTGATGAAACCTATTACATCTCAGCAACCACAAAAATATGTGCGAATGTATGGATAAATTATGGAAATATTTATTCCTAATTAAATCTCTATTTTTTCTTTATCAATTTCTATCGTTTAGAAATAACAACTTATTAAAGATATAAATTGTTAATGAATGCTTTTTTTTTTAAAGAATTCGCTGTTTCAATTATTCTAGCTTCACAGTCCACACGTTCTCAGATAATATCCTTGGGAAAATGTATACATCTATTCTCCCTCCTGCAAAGGTTAAATAATGGGACAGGCGGGCTCTTTAAGCTTGGTATTGCAGTAGGTTTTGGAGAAGAAAAACTCTGAATTTAAACCTTTTAAGCTCCGTTTCCTATTGTCCAGTCGGTTGGGGGCGCTGTAGAATACACCGACTGCTTCTGTGCAGAGAGGTAACACCCCCACTCTACAACCAGTGTCCTGGATATGACACTAAACAATCTGATGCAGAGGCTCCAGTAATGCTGGAACTTTGGGGAATGCGAAGTTCTCCTTAATTGCCATCGCTCCCAGGTCCGATCAGGTTTAGAGTGGTAGTACCTGACAGGGTCCTATCTATGGGTCAAATAGAACTAAAGTGCGTACTTATGCGAAATAGAACAGTTTTGACTTTTAACTGCGTGTAAACAAAAACTATGCTTATACTAAACTGAATTGTTTGAGATTTAATTCGGCGTTAAATGACCCGAAAAGGGTTGATACGCCGTAAAGCAAAACGACCAATCGAACCATACGTTTCCAAATTGATTTTTTTTGTCGCCGCTTCCTCAAGGCTGAGGGGCTTTTGTAAATACATATAGGCGCTAGATTAAAGTTACAACCAAACTAATCTATTAGAACAAATAATAAAATCAATACAAATAGAGAAATAGTCATGAGTTATTTAGTTATGGCACAAGGCCTAATGTATCTGATTTTAAAACTCTAACTCACTAGTTCATTCTTTCATATCTATTATATAGTATTTGTTACTTGATATATGTACAGAAACAGACCTGACTACTGTTAGCATGCCATTACTTAATATCTTTTTAAATTAAAGTCATTCTATATATACAACAAATTATAACAACTTTGAGGCGGGGATATGTAATATTCTTTTCTTTAAATATAAAGCATCAAAAATTCAGATGAGGAAGGACCCAGCAATATCTTTAAAAAATCTCAACGACTCATGCTTCATATATTTTGCTGTTGTTTTTTATGAATTAAATATCAAATCACCCAAAACTGCCAGGACCATCAAGTCCTCATTTGGCTCCATTCTAACTTTTCCCAAAGCTGAAATAGTTGTTGGAAACATAGGTAAGATTTTAAAAAAATGCAATTAGCCTGTTTATATTAATCACAAAAGATTTTGAAAATTGTTTCAAAAGGTGGCATGTCTGTTGTGATAAATGTTTGTGAAATTCCAAGGGGATTATATTGAAGTTGACTAAGGAAACATTGTCCTTCAATGGCTATTTTTCTTTCCTTGATATTAAATGGCTTGACCATAGATCTAAAAAAAAAATGGTATCATGGACTTAATATAAAGAGAAAGGGGATTGAAAGCTCTTGAGGGTAATTCACCAAGAGTTCTCTTACCTTATCAAACATTGTGTATTTACTGAAATGGAGATGGGAATTAGAAATGTTATGAAAATGATATTATGTGCACCGATTAATCTGTTTCTCTTTCTTTCTCAATTTCTATTTTGAGTCATAAAGAGCGAATGGCGCAATGACTATCATCAAAGAAAATGATCTCAGCGGGCAGAGTTCAAATCCAAGATGAGGCTTTTAACTTCTAAGTAATGGCCTTGAGAAAGGTTGATATCCAGCTATTCTCTATCACCCTCCAGGTATGGTAAAAACTGGATGATTAAGCTCTTTTTCCTTGGGTGAGAACTAGGTCTTGGAGAATGAAAGAGAAAGTTCCAAACCTGTGAAGAATACTGTAAGTAGAATGTGACAATGTGCCATTCTTCTGTTATCAGTTCATACAAAAAGTGTGGTTGGTACGATACAAGCCTTCACCACTACAAAGAAATTACTTTTTTATCATTTGCTAAGATTTGGCTTTGTTGATTGTTATCATCTATGGATTGAGCAAACTTTAATTATCATGATTACATCGATGTATTTTATTAACAAAAATATACATGTCTCTGTTCTTGCGAGCCTATTTATTCATCAATAAATATATATATATATATATATATAATGTTTCAAAAAAATTTGAAATCATTTGAGAAGTACAGGATGCTTCAGAAAAAATGATATAATTTCGTGAACTAATATCGTGATTAATTCTAGTTCAAGCGATCTTAAATTTTTAACAGCTTGTGTCGAAACTACTCAAAATTTCATACTTAAAGTGTAAACGCCTATTCTTTTCAAGTAAATGGCATTTCTGTATCTGAAAAGAAAAATCGTTAAACCTAGAATTGTAATATAATTTCGGAGGGATTTCGTTCTATATATATTGCCTTTCGGTTGAGTTAAGCTGAGAACCTTTCGCTTAGTGCATGGGTTAGTTAGGTGCACACACACTGAGCGCAGGTGTTCATGTGACCATCAGAGATGTCACAATAAAAAAAACCAGATAGGAAATGAACCGGGAACGTGAATGACCTCATGCACGGAAGCGGTGAGGATTCGGGGGATTTGAAAAAAAAAAAACAGTTGTGTTTCGGACTTAGACGGGGCAAGTTGATTTTTGGGGCTCGCCGAGGCGATACCAGTTCGGGTCTACGGGATGCCCGCGAGTTGGTAGAGTTGAGATTCGAGTCTAGAGAAGGTAGTCGATTTTCGGAGCTCGCCAAGGCCAGACCAGTAGTTTGCGACGGGGGTACCGCACGTGGTGGGATTCAGATAGAAAGTCAGCAGAGAAAGAAATTGTCTCTCTGTTCATGTCGAAAAACCTTAAACTCAAAAAGGTAATAAAAAGTTTCGTACCTGAACCAATTTCGTGTTTTTCGGATTCCTATATGTTTATGAATATTTTATGAACATTATGTCTATTTCACGTGTTCATATCTTGGTCGTATATTTTTGGACCTATTTATATTACAGAATTTTGAGTTATTTCTACACTTGCAGTTAAGATTTGAAATCGTTTTAATGAGAATTTGTCAAGTTATTAGATTACAGAATAATATCAATTTTTCCAAATTTGAAACATCCAATATATATATATATATATATATATAAAGTTAGGAAGAAAATCTGCCAGATCATTGCAGGTATTGTCTATAATAAAGGATACGATAACGAAAGATGAAGTTAAAAAAATATGGCATGAGAAGACAAATTACCCTATTTGAGATGGGCCTAGGGGTTAGAATGTTCGCCAATGGCCCGGGAGACCTGGGTTCAATCCCAGGTCGATTCATACCAAAGACTCAAAAAAATGGCACTTGATGCCTCCTTGCTTAACACTCAGCATTATAAGGTACGGATCAAGGGTAAAGTAGAGCAATCCAGGGAAGGAGTAGCGCCCTCCCCTACACATTGGTGTAGTAGCTATCGAAAAGGGAGCCTTCGGGTTACCCTCGACTATGGTCGCCAACTTTATTTTACTTACAGATATTTGACTCGGAGCTTCACCGGAAAGAGAGAGAAAATTGGAAGGGATGATATATTTTGGCTTTTCGACCAGATGTATAAACCCTAATCGCATGAATTTCAACACTGGGTAGTAATTTACGAAGGTCTTTTACTTCGATTTAGCACAAGGTCAAATGAATGGGGCACCCAATGAGACTCGAACTCACTCGTGTAGGTTTGCGAGTCTAACTTGCTAACCATTACACCACCAGAGGTGCCCAAATTTCAACACTGGGTAGTTTTCTTGCTTTTTCAAATATGAACTCTACTCCTCGTTTATAGTTGCAATCGTTTGGGTACGTGTGGGTGGTAATGTCTCGTCAGTGTTTCTAACCTGGATGAAATAGATTTATTCTATTGGAATATTAATAACCACCATTTAATGGTGATTTTTATGCAATTCTTTCTCTTCCTTTGTTCTAACAGCTTCTATCCCTGACGAAGGCCGAAGAATGATTCGATCAAAGTGTTATGTTAATAGCATGAAAATTCGAAGAGAAAGCTTAGATGTGTGAACAAAATTTTTACAGCTTGGATACTGTTAAATTCTAAATTTTTACCAGTAATAATATTGTCTGCGTTCATGGCGCAGAGTTACTGAAGACAAAGAAACAACCAGCAGCAGCCATGATATATAAGAAACAAAGCCTAATTAAGTAAATATTTCAAGTACTTGTGTTGTAGAGTGGGGAACAATAAAGAAATGCCAAAGAAAATAGTTCGTTAACTCTGTTAGGTATTTATAGTATTTATCATGGGTTTGATTAATTCAGGGAATACCTTATGTTCCACGTCAAAGAACGGTTGTTGCTCTTATAGTCACACAGACCATTGCTGAGACAGCGTTTTATTCTCTTTGGATGCTCGACTTTTGCAGCCTTGTTCTAGACTAAGTTAATTCTTGTTAATAGTAAATATTTACAAACGGTGCCTCGTTCAGAACGATCCACAAAAGTGAACTTCGCTAACCATTTCTAAACTACTGTGTTTCAACTTTTCCGTATTCACTTGCTGTAAGACACCATGGTTAGAAGAAAGAAAAAAGATCTATCTGCGCATGCGTGTAGTAAAGGATATGTTTTGGCTATTCTAAAATTTAAAAATGACAACCCCACGTTACTCCTTTCGACTTGAGAAAAAGAAACGGGGCGGGTACTATAGATTGATACTTTAAAATTATATATATATATATATATATATATATATATATACCACGTAGATAAGTCAGTAACTCTACAACATAATGACGAAAATAGCTATTCTTACACATCTCTCTCTCACACACACTGTTTCTGTCTGTCTGTCTGTCTGTCTGTCTCTCTCTCTCTCTCTCTCTATATATATATATATATATTATCTCGCCTAAAGATCACATCAGTGAAATTCTGAGTCGTGAGTTTTTCTCCTGTTTTACATCTTGTTTTCACAATTGAAAAAAATTGTGATATTACTTTGCATTTTTCTGCATTGAGCATTGTAAAGATTTTACGAATTACGATCCCTTTTGCGTTAATTTTTAATAATAACGTATATATATATATATATAAGAAGCGTAAAGACACATAATTTAGAATTACGTGATTTGAATAAGAAAACAATGAAAACCTTACACAAAACGAAGAGGACTTTAATTCTATCAATTTATATTGCTTTACTAAAAGCTATGATTTAGATTCTCTTTTCAGGATATTTCTATTAATATATTCATATTTATAAACCACACAAATAGGATTTTGAGTAAATGTTTAATTCATTTGTCACGAAGATAACGCACTGAAATTAACCCAATAGCCGGATCAGAGAGCAAAGTCTGAGAGAATTCAAGTGGAAGAATGGTAAGTAGCCTACACTCGACACTGTTGTCAAACATTGTAGAGTTCCAAAAGACTGCGAGCGTGATACGCTGAAAAGTGGTCGTCTATGAATATCATCTGAAAAATGGGACAACGGGCATCGTAATGACAGTTTTCCTGAGAATGTTCCTCCAAAACAGCCCACGTTTGGTGTGGGATCTTTTTTTAATACCATGTCAACCTTCATGGGTTATTTAATGCCTAAGCTATCCTAGAAGAACACCAGTGATACTATTTGACCCACATCTGGGGGTGATAAGAGGGTTAATACCTTTCTCAAGAGTATTAGTAAAGTGTATGTAATAGTTAAGTGTACGCATTAGTAAAATGTAAGAAAGTGTGATTGGAGTTCGAACTCAGCCCTTTAGCCATTACATCGCAGGGATTCCGTACACAAGTTTTCGACAGATCAAATACTATATGCATTTTGAAACAATCGCAAATGACATCCGCATAAAAAAGGCAAACGTGGTAGCTTCTTAATGAAAACGACACGTATAGACGGATATAATGTATTAGAAAAAGATAAAACACAAGAATCGCCTGAGGGAATGCTTTTATAACGGAATTAAACATGAACACCTGCTATGTTTGCCTGTGAAGGCAAGAAGTACGGAAATATTTTCAAAGCAAGGAAGAATCTTAGTATTCACTTCAGTGCCGCCTCTTGGCAAAGGATGTGACACAAGGTCAATTTTTAAGTTGAGTAACCTCCACAAGACTGCTTGTTTTGAACATACAAGCAGAACAGCAGCTGAATGGACACTGACCTACTATCTTACAAAGTATCCAAGAAAGACTTGCTGGGCAAGAAAAGTAAAAACGAACTCATGATCAACATTCTCCAATAGACTACTTCATACCACGACCAGCAAGTAAATACGGCCCCGCATGTTACATTAACAGGGTGATTTCTAACAGGCCGATGAAATGTAAACAAAAATGTAACCCATTCATAGCTGCAGATGAAATTAACCTAAAAAGAGAATTAACTTTTATGATTAAACAGAGAAAATGATATAATCATGATGGCAGAATCTTTTTTGAATTCCTTTCAACATTAAAAGGCATATCTACACTTAGTCTTTTACGAATCCACAAATTTAAAACGGCTGAGAGTTAACTTGCTTTTATGATTTTCAATCGCCTATACGTCCTGTTTTATTTATAGACACAAACTGTTTTTCCTTTTTCTTCAGAAAGTTAATCATAAAAGATCGTACCCAAACAAAAAAAAAAAAAAAATTTTTGTTTACATCGCATCGGCCTATAAGAAATTGTTGATGTAACATACAGGGCCATATTTACTCGTTGGCCGTGCCCACATGAACACACAAATGTTAGCCAACCAAAAAATTAAATCAATCAGCACTGTGCAGACACTGGATGTCGTTAAGAGGACTTGCCTAGAGCGATTTCTAATAGGGATCGATGGTGATAGAGTCGAGGGAATCTTGATGATAATGATTAAAACTGATTTGAATTCAGTTTTTTCTTCTTTTAGACCCTGCTGGCCGAATGAGCAGTGTGTTCGCCAGTGGTCAGGGGACCGGGGTTCAATCCCAGGTCGAGTCATATCAAAGACTCAAAAAATGGTTCTTGATACCGCCTTGCTTAACACTCAGCATTATAAGGTAATGATTAAAGGTAAAGTGAAACAATTCAGGGAATGGAGTAGTGCCCTCCCCAACATCTCGGTGTAGTAGCTACCGAAAAGGGAGCAATGATTTCATGCCTTTCTCAAGGGTGTTAGCTCAAAGTGAAACGCAAATTGCTTTGACAAGGAATTGAACTTGGGTAACCCATTAATTTTCCCAATACAATAACCATGATTTTAAGAATTAAGTTAATTCGTCAGAAAAATCTTAATCTTGCCTTTCAATGAAAAAAATTGGATCTTTATTGAGCGCTAAATTCTGGCAAGTACATGCACCTTTCTCTTTTCTATGATTGGGAAAACAGAGAGATAAAAAAGATAGATACCTACGTATAGTTTGAATTTTGAAGACCCAAATTTTAACCAAACTTTCAGTTGACCTACACATGAGTAAGAACTTTACCATTGAAACAGCATTTTTTTTGTTATATGTATAACTTAAAATATCAATATAACCTTATTTTCTGCTGTTTTTTATTTGATTTTTTCTTTTTTCTTTTTTTTACTTTCTTAACTTTTTCTTTTTTTCTTTCATCTGTTCTTTTTCCTTGTTTATCTTTCTTTTTCTATTTTGATTTTCTTCCTTATTTCGTTTTTCCTTTTCATTGTTTTTTTTATTTTGATATTTCTTTTCATTTTCCTTCCTTATTTCGAATGCACGTTTTTCATCCCCACCCTATTTCTGTCATTTTCTCTCTCTCTATCTCTCTCTCTCTCTCTCTCTCTCTATATATATATATATATATACCAATTGCAATTAATTCTGGTGCCAGTGGTCGATGTTCGTGTCCAGATAAAAGCCTGGATTTCAAACGCATTTTTTCAATCTACGTGTGCACTCATCAGTCGGAAAATTGGCGCAATACAATCTATTTACCTATTTCGCTTCACTTTGTTCAGTTTATCAGATTAAGCTAAACAGTATTTGTCCTCATATGAATGCATGAATATGTTTAGGTAAGTGAGCAATAATATCTACATGAGAATGACCCTGTTTCGTGTATGTCTGTATGTTATACTACAACAGCAAAAATGGCACATCGTAGCGTGATTTTTGCTAAGGCAATAGCTGCCCTTAGAGGATAAAGCAATTTTTGTCTTCATTTTGAACATGATAATAACAAAGAGGGGTTCAGTGTTCGCACTCACTGCGATCATTATAATTTCTCAAAAGAGATAGGGATTAAATGTTAATTATGAGGTAATTCATGCTATTCATTATTTTCAGTTATTAACAGTATATATTATGCAAACACTGTATAGAATATAAAGAGTATGAATAATATAAACATGATAAATGAATTGGCTTTCGACACTGAAGTTAATGCTAATCATAGGTAGCTTTTCAGTGTTTGTAAAAGTAGGTTTTCATCAGTCAATCCTAATTCGTTGAAATTTCACATATTACGTATCTATTAATCAGACACTGGTAAAAATTAGTACACAGGAACAAAACACTGAACGAGAGTTTGTGAAATAGGGTTGTATTTTTATTGCTTTGGAGATATCTGTCAGTAAAACTTGTTTTAATACGTAGTTTCTGCGAACTTATTAAATCTACTTTTTGTCAATGTCACTTGATAACAAAAAAAAAAAAAAAACACAAACAAAAAATTTAAAAAAAATCATGCCCATTTAATAGGCGTTTTTTTTTTTCATCACCACAGAAATAAACACCAAAAGAATTTTATGTCAACTATGTTTGAAAACAGTTAAAAAAAACAGCCGAGCGTTTAACATTTTGTGTTAAGTGTCCGTGAATGAGGTGAATCGATGACGCCCAATTAGATTCGCATTTGGCATAATCAAACTGGAATGAAAAGAAAGCATTGTACTGAGATATTCAATATCACATGATCAAATAATTAGGATAATGATAAAGAAGTTATTGCTTTTTCAAAATGGTTGCTAGAAAAATACCTGAAAGAAGGATTTTTAAAAAGAATAATCGAATATAAGAACAAAGCGAATGTACCGACGAGCATTGAGCCTATCAAAAAAAAAAAAAAAAGAAAGGAAAATTGTGTTTACTTTGTACAATAAAAGGTAATAAAATCGTGCGTTGCACGTTGATAAAACGCAGACATGCATGAATAAGGGGTAGGAATTCTGTGGGGTTCTTATTGTCAGTTTGATGTAACAGATTGCAGGGAATTGTTTCAACGTTAACTGCAGAATACATCAAAACCTGGTGAACAGCTGTTGTAAATTGCAACTATATTTACTTTTCTCTAAAGTTCTGGTTGGAGTGAAAGAGATTGGGTAAGAAAGATGATTTTTATTCTGGCATAAATATCTAGAAATCTATCGCGTATCGACTTCTATGACGGAAAATACCTATTTGTGTGAATGTTTCTCGTTGAAGACAGACATGAGCAAAAGTGATTCTTTTTTTTAATATGAGTTTAAGCCAATGTGTCTACGTGAACGTGACAAGGATATTTTGTGTGAATATTTATTATTAATATTGTAATTGACGTATGTATATGTGCATTAATACACTTGTATATTTTAATACTTTTGGTAAAAACATTGTTATTAGAACAATACACTTAAAATGACCTAACGTAGCGAATAAAGTACATACTTTCCCAAAATGTTTTAGTTGCTGCTCGGGCGAGAGATAGAAAGACATTGATTGATTGACAGATTTTAACGGCATATCAACTCGTCTCTGGTTATTCCTAGAAGTTGGGAAATCATGTTTATTGTACGTTCATTTTTGTATTGTGTGGTAGTTTAAGAGTTTTTCGCACACTCTTATCATTTGTCTAATGAGTAAAGTGTTCGCCAATAGTCCGGGAGACCGGGGTTCAGTTCCCGGTCGAATCATACCAAAAACTCAAAAATGGTACTTGATACCGCCTTGCTTAACACTCTAGATTATAAGGTAAGGATCAAGGGTAAAGTAGATCAATCCAGGGAATGTAGTAGCGCCCTCACAGACAGCGATTCAAAAGTGAGCCTTCGGGTCACCCTCGACTATGGTCGTCAACTTTACTTTTTTAAAATTATCTTTCGTATGATATCAACAATTCCAATCTAATAATTTGCAGTCACTTGTATGGTTTCAAATATTCATATTTAAAACGAATAATTATATGGATTCAAGAAATTATTTCTATATAATAAAAGGCATTTGTTAACAAACAGTTATATTGTTTCAATAATATATTTTCCTGTTCAATACGAATAATTATGGTGGGGTGTTCTCATGGTGTAATGGTTAAAGCGATGGACTGTGGAATTGTTGTAAGCGAGTTCGAACTCCAGTCACGCTATTACGTTCACTTTCGGTCAAATACCCTTGGAAAAAGGTACGAACCCCTTTATCTATGGGTTAAATAGTACCACTTATTGGAGAATGGCTTTGGCATTGAATAAGCTACGAAGGTTGATATGCCAAGAAACCAAACCAAACCAAACCAATGAATAATTATTTAGTCTCAAGTAATTATCTCAATTGAATAATAGTCTTTAGTTTGCAAACAGTTATATGGTTTCCCTAACAAGGAATGATAAACCTTAGTAAACAATTACAGCTTCAAGTAACTACTTTCCTTACAAATAATTTACGATTGTAGGGTATTAAATATTCCTATCGAATACGAATAATCTTTAAAAAGATCTGTTTTACCCATAAATTTGACCTTAACAGGTATTACTAAACTGGGTCAGAGTGAATCTGACAATAATAGCAATAAAGAGGTACCCCCACACTACCCAGATCATGTCTTGGGCTCCCTTTTTTCCGGAATCTTGCTCAACCTATTTAAGAGATAGAAATGGAGTTTTACATGGTTGCGATGACTAACATATAAGAATTCACACGCACGCACACGAAGACAGACAGAAAGTCACATACACTTATATATATATATATATACGTAAGTAGTAAAGTTGGCGACTGTAGTCGAGAGCGACCTGAAGGCTCCCTTTTCAATAGCTACTACACAGAGGTGTTGCGAAGGGCGCCACTGTACCCATGATCCATACCTTATAATGCCGAGTGCTAAGCTAGGGGGGATCAAGTACCATTTTTGAGTCTTTGGTATGACACAACCAGGGATTGAACCCCGGTTTCCCATGCCATTGACGAAAAACAACTTTTGAATGTGTCTGCATGTTATGAAACTTATCCCATGTAGTTACATATTGATAATTAACTGTTGAAATGAAAACAATGAAAAAACCAAAAAAAAACCAGCAACAAAACTTCACAATTGATCACGAATCAACTATATTTCATTTATGATTTTTAATAATCAAACTTTTTTAATTGAAAAAGAAAATATTACAATTATTGTAATCTACAAATGTTTATGAGTGTGTGTATGTATGTATATGTGCATTAATATGCATGCATATTTTAATACTTTTGGTAAAAACATTGTTATTAGAACAATACTCTTAAAATGATCTAACGTAGTAAATACTTGCCCAATTTGCAACGGAATAAGAGTTTTGTGGGGTCAGCATTCGCGCTGAACGTAACTTTTTTATCATACAAATTTTTTATATAGTACAGATAACTTCGAAATGTTATGCAGAATCCTACATAAAAAGAAGCATTAACATCACCATGGATCACTGTTACAACGGGAATCCAAAGAGTTCACTGGTCGTCTTGAGGAATTTGATATTCTACATATAGTAAAATTGAGACAGACGTTTCAATAACTTCTTAATAAGCAGTTGAGTGAAGTTGTGAGTATTTAGTTCAATTAGGTACCGACTATTGTCATCTTATATCTACAGAGTTGATCAAAAACTATCAGTGATTACTTGCATCATATTAAAGTACTTTGTCATCGAAACAGTTTGCAGGATTCTTGTTTAGTTCCATTCTAGCTTTTTCTCCATGCGTTTCGTTAGAGTCCAGACAGTTGTACTTATACAGCAACAGTCTGGAAGAAATGTTTTATTTTATTAGAGAGATCAGATATCGTTATGATCGATAACTTGTCTATAGCAGTCCACACCTTCACTATGCATATGTTGATATCGCTTTCAGTTGATGAGATATTCCTGCCGAGGCTTGAAAACTTCTCAACTAATTTTTGAGGCTTGCCAATTAAAATGGAAATGGCCCTTTCTTGTTTAAAACACATGAACTTTGTTTTATGTGGGTTCACGTAGAAGCCAATGCCTCATGCTGCTCTCGGCTGTATTGAGTTTAGACAGCTGTATTTGCGTGAAGAGGTAGATCATCTGCGTAGACTACACCTGTCGTAATTTCTGCGGTATATCGTCTGCTTCTTGCCAGCATCCCATAAAACTATAGCTATACGACCACCAACCTCCCATCTCACAAACTCTTCAATTAAGACGAACAAGACGTTGGGCATTACCGGAGAAGTAAGGACGACATCAGAAACGTCCTTCTCCAATAGACTCCTATATCTGAATGTGCCAGTTCGGGTGGACCAGAAAAGACTTAAAACATCTCTGTACGGACTCTAGATGTAGTTTGGAGAACATGCCACGAACGATTGACGATAGGGATGGATGGTGAGAGAGACAGGTAACTCCGAGGTGTCAGCATGATTTGATGGCATGGACGAATATCATTGTAGCTAAATAAAACAAGAGTTTTAAAAGAGATGAGTCACTAATTCTTCGTTATGTTCGCTCAAATAACGTCAACACACTGCCAGTTAACCTGAAATGTTCCAATGAAACGATTTATTTCAGTCAGGGGAGCATTGTTTTATTCTGGTTTTGTTTAATAGTCGAATTGATCACTAAACAGACAGTATAACTCATGTATATGTACATAAGAAAATTTTTTACAAAGCTAATTTTATT
The DNA here is from genome assembly GCA_963585895.1 of Sepioteuthis lessoniana. Classification (NCBI taxonomy): domain Eukaryota; kingdom Metazoa; phylum Mollusca; class Cephalopoda; order Myopsida; family Loliginidae; genus Sepioteuthis; species Sepioteuthis lessoniana. The sequence continues at coordinate 127,396,676 of OY757904.1, read as the reverse complement.
CTGAAGGAAAGCTACCCATAAATTATGTCTTGTAGACCATTAAACAATCAAAACAGATATTATGAAGTATTATCTATAACCAAACTCTACAGTATTTGAAATCTGTAACAAAAATGTGAATATATTGCAGTTCAAAAATAAATAAACCTCTTAAAGCATCATTCGTAAGTATATACACCTCTACCATTTTATTTATACAACTTTGTAAAATCAAAACGAATATTATAAATATTACTTATTACCAAAATTCCTCAGCATTGAAACTGTAAACAAAAGTATGAATATGTAGCAGTCTAAAAATAATTACACCTCTGATATATATATATATATATATATATATATATATATATATATATATATATATATACATTCATGCAATTTTATCTTTGGTTACATATGCGTTGCAATTAATAATATTTAATTAATATCTGTCGTGATTGTATTATTTTGGGTGAATATAGTACAATTTTGATATGTTTCTTTCAGAAAAAATAAAATCTTATAAAAAAAACCCGTTAAGAATGTACTTATGAGCTATATTCTATTGAAACTATAAAAATTGGTTGTGTTTTGTGTCGTTAGATGGCATTAAGAATATTTAGTTTTAATTTAATCTCAAAACATTTGATTGTATTACTTTATCTATAATACCAGTTATTTAAATGTCAAAAGGTGCTTGATTCATTGATTCTCATATCAAAAACAAAATTAAATAAGGAATATTTTTTCGTATTAATCTTTCTTTTTATCTTAAGATAAAATGCGAATAAAACTGTTATCATTGACGACGTTTCAACCGAATTCTCTGAGGCCTTCTTCCATTAGTTTTGGATTTATTCAACTGGTGGCAGTTGGTGTCTGATGTCCATTACTATTCAAATACAACGGCGATTTTTTTTAAATCGCTAGAAAATTGTTAAAACTGGACGCCAGCCATTTTTGGTGACAATGATGAACATAAATCCTGTTTACATTGAATCATGTTCACGAACAGATGTTTTTAATAACGGTTTCAAAGTGATCTTTTTCACGACTTCCTGTTGGCTGATGGATTCAACAAGAACTTTTATCTACCTATTTATTTACCTATCTCCGTCTGATAATTTCTCTCTCTATGTCACTCTGTATCTATCTAGCCCTGTTTACTTCTTTTTCTCATATATATCTTTCTATCAGTCTTTCCAATTTCTCCATAGATTATAACATCATGATATTTTTTGATAAATATTCATAAACATATATGCATGTGTACGAATGTGTTTGTCAGAGAGAGAAGGAAAGAGAATAAGAATATAAGATTTTCAAGTATACATATTTATCTATCCCTGTTTACCGCTCTTTCTCATATCTATCTTCTCTATAATGTATGATATCAAGATATATCAGTAAATATACATATAAAAATATATGCATGTGTGTGTGTGTGAGAGAGAGAGAGTGTGAGTTTAAATGCTTTTCAGTTATGTAAAAAAAAATTCTCACTTCCTGAATTTTATAGTAAAGGTGTTAAAATATATAAGAATATACTTTTGCGATGAAAATATTTTAAGTCGGGTTCTCAGAGCCTTTCTGAGATTTATCTTGTCAGTCTCTTTTTTTTCTATATCCATTTATTAAATATCCTTCACACATAATCAGACATACAAGCATTTTCTTCTTTTAGACATTTTTAACATTTATCTTACACTGATGTTAAAATACAGTTCTGTCTCCAGCTTTGATCAATAGAAAGAAAAAAAATGGACGATTTTTCTAAAACAAGATAAAATAAAGATAAAAAAGAAGAAATCTGCTGAGTGACAAACAGTAACGTGCTGTTTTGTTACCTTTGCTTGCCATGTTCTAATAGAAGCCTCCAAGAAAATGTCGAATTTATTCACTTTTGGGGGTTTTTTTTGTTTGTTTGTTCGTTTTTTTAAATCTCTTTTGGTGAGTAGGAGTTATTTGTTGCTTCATTTATTTCTTCACGTGGTTCATTTCTTTCTTTAAAAAAAGGGTTTCCTTTTTCTTCTTCTTCTCCCTTTCAGTAAGTTTTAACTTTTTTTCTTTATTTTTCTTTTTGTATTGATTTCTTGTAGTGGTAGCACCACACAGTTTCGTAGTTGCTTAGAAAGAGAACTCGATTCATTCCCTCCTTTTTTCTTTAGAAAACACGACACAAAGGTCGGCAAAAAAGTATTTAAATTCGTTTCTTAGTTGTTTTTTTTATTTCATTTATTCATTTTTTGGTATGAAAGTTGTCAGTTCTTTGAGCTTTTTTTTAAACACACGACAGCCAATTGAAATATGTGAACCCAAGTGGCTTTGCACCATTTTAAGGCACTTGCAGCATCCACATCTTTGTGGACAAGAATACAAAGCAAGGAATCGTAATTCTGGAGACGTTTCACTTTTCGTTTTTTATTTTTATTTTTTTTTTAGACGAATAAGACTTTTTTTTATACAGCGAAAGAAATTGGAGGAGAGGGCTGACGTCTGTCGTCAAACATAGAATTATTTGATAGAAGATTAAGCCAGTAAAAAAAGGGATTTTTCATAGATTTAACAAGAAACGAACTGCCTTCCGAAAAACATATCTAAGATGGATACCAAATTATATGCATTGGAGATGATTTATGAAAAAATATACATAAATTTAGAAAAGAAAAAGAGATAGATTTGTTCCCTCTAAAGAGGACCTTTATTCTGAAGGGATGGATGCTGTCTGTTGTGAGCAGTTCTCTGAAGCTATTGTGAAGGAATTCTATACTCATTAGGTGATTCGCGATTGAGGGAATCTTCAAAGTTGGTCTCGTAAAAAACAGTAAATAACAGTAAAGGATAAAAATAACAGTAAAGGATAAACAAAATACAGAAACATGCCAGTGCACGTATATTTATGTATTTGATGAGATAAAGACGTTAGATAAGATCAAAACGGTAGTAAATCCTGCAAGAGTATTACACGAAAGTGCAGATCAAATAACACAATATTACAATGATAAAATATTTTAAGATATAAAAAAAACAAAAACTCACAATACACACACATATATATATATATATACATATGTATATGTGTGTATTGATGGATAGATATGAAGGGTTTTTCCAAAGAATTCGCATGACTTTTGTTACTAGATATTTTAAAACTATTTGGAAAATAAAATACTTTATATAAAGTTGCTATTTACCCATACTTTCTTCAAACTGGATGCAGGTTCATCACCATTTTTATACATTTGTAGCCAGTCAGTAATTTTTGCTTACTTTCAATTTTGACGTTTGTTAATTCAAGATATGTGAAATATCTGGGAAGACTACCTCTTTGAAAAAATCCCAAAATAACGAAATTTATACGTGTAATAAGAATTAAATATAAACAAACATTTGCGCGTGGAAAATGATATAGCGAGAGAGAACTCAAAAGGAAAGGATGCTTAAATGAGACTTCCGCATGATACATTTATTTTAACAGCTATATACCAATGACGACGGGGATACCATTGTGATCCTGATGTTGCTTTCCCTCCTATATCATGTATCCACACTTTTCTTCTGGTGTGAACATTAGTGTTCACATAGTAAATTGAAGATATTTATCAATGGGAAAACAGCAGTTAATTTGGGAAAGGTATTAATCCCCTTATCCTCCCTCAGCTATGGATTAAATAGTACCGCTACTGCTTTTTTACAAGACGAGTTTTGGCATTAAATAACCCAAGATGGTTTATATGCCATTAAACAAAGTGACCAGACGAACAATGCACGAGTTTTTCGTTTTTTAATCTTTAATATCAGTAAGAGAATAAGATCTTAAATAGACTTAAATTTGAAGTGAAAAATTGGCTCTAAATAGTTATAGCTACCGAGAGATAAACTCTGTTGATTTTATATATATATATATATATATATATATATATATATATATATAAGAGACTGAGAGAGTGAAAGGTATTTATTTTGTAGAAGGTTTTGGAGAGAAAACAATTCTAATAACTCAAAAATTCTATTGCCAGAAAAAAAAAGAACTAAATAGAAAAGGGAATCCAAAAAGAAAAGATATGTGTATGTTCTGATGTGCAAGGTTAGCACTAGTCAGACGCTAATCAAGCGGTATTTGACCCACGTCCCACCAGACGGATGAGTGTAGCACAAAGACTTTTTTGGTGGGTTCGGGCGCAGGGCCATAGCCCCGACGCGCCCGGTGACTCCAAAAATGCCTCGGGTTCCGTCGGTATTCCCCTAAAGAAGGTCGCCTCAAGAGCCAGGCGTTAAACCCAGCCCCTCCAATTAGGGTTTGAGCCTGGGAGGACGGACCCCTGGGGCTCGAGGATACCCATCAAGGCACACATCGACCCTGCCACCGGAGACCAGCACACACCCGACCAGATCCGTGCTCGCCCGAACACGGCTGATCGAAGTGTGTCCAGATAAGCAGTGTCGCCAACGGGCGAACTAATGGGGCTCATCGAGCTTCCCAGTTATTCTCAGTGAGAGATTTATGTCGGCTCTCTCTTACACTCATGCAAAATAGGGAGATTAATTTGCCAGTATCCCTATTGTTGTATATAGACCTCCGACCCGGCCAAACATGCCATTCCAAAGACGGCGGAAGTGCATATTCCATTGGCATGGGCGAGCTTGGCTGACAATATGGGACAGGGTTAAAATCTCACGGTACAGTCACAAACTGATGCACCGGAAGAGAGTGACCTGTAAACTGCATGACAGTTATTTCCGCACGATGACGATCAAACATGCCATTCCAAAGACGGCGGAAGTGCATAAGAGATTGAGTGGACGTTGAACTATTATATAACTCGGTGAAGATAGGAAGTCAGTCAGTTTGGAGACAAGATGTGGTAGAGAAAGCCGGCAGAGAGCTGTGCTCTCGGACCTCCGGTTGAGTAACCCTGGAGAACGGGAAAGAAACGCTGATGGCCATAAGAGTAGGGAGGTCAATATGTTGCAGATCTGTTTGGTCTTCAACTCCCTCTCTCACACAACCCTTTCTAATAAAGTGAGAGATATATTTTTCTAAGAACTGTGTCGATCGTCTTTGTGATTCTGCATGCATTTACATGTATATGTATTATGTGTTTGTATAGATGGTTGTAACTATACAATACTATAGTGTAAGTAGATATTGTGTTTCAAGAACAAAAAAGTTAACTGCTTTTTTAAAATGTTCTTATATCTGTGCTGCATGTAAATAGAAATTGTGAAAATGATGTTCAATTGAGTGATAAACAAACGTCTAACCTCTAAGGGGATCAGGTAAAAAAAGAGATCCTAGAGTCACTGCTTATTAAGTAATAGAAGTCGTTGCCATGGTATCTAACTGTATCGACTCCTTGTGGTCGTCGAAGAAGTCAGTCCGTACGCAAAGGACAGTAATCTCGCACTTTTCGAATAAAATTATTTAGTGTATCAATTGTTATCTCTTCGTGCTTGGTTTTAAGTTCATGTTCGCTGGACATAGAAGCCAATTCTTTATCATATAACATTAAACTAATATTAGATGAAATTTTTTATGAAAGGGCTTACATCTCATTCTTACTCTTCTGCTTTTAGTTATGGTAAATATGTTTAATTGGTAAATAAGTAATTGGTAACTAAGTTTAATTTCTGAAGCAACTCCAGGCGTCATATATTTTATGCTGGTTCCGTAAATATTTTTTCGCAGTGCCTATAACTGCATTTTATCTCGTTAAGAGGCGCTCAGATTGTAACGGTTGTCGTTGTAGGGAATGGAATCGACGATCCGAGTTCAAATCCCGAATAAAGCGATTTGTGTTTCACTTCGTTCTAATACCTCAGAGAATTACTCAGCTTTTTTCCTAGCTAAGGATAAATAGTAGGACATACTGAGTTCTTTACCATTGTTTAAGTAACCAGTCTAAGAGAAGGAAAACTCTGAATTCAGACCAGCTGTATACTGCTTAAAAATTGAACTTGTGTCAAATCTTGCTCCTGTGCGGAGGGGTTGGGTAAATACAAGTCAGTACATCTTACAGTGCACCAATGGGATTCGACATATAATACTGGAACTACTTTTCTACTATTATCCTTCCAAATTAGAATAAAGTTAAAGCTTAGTTTGTCGTGAAAGCACATACGACGAACTTCCCACTCAATTTTATTTGATAGTCGCTCTGTAAACAGTGAATATTTTCCCAATTTTTCTCTTTTTTTTATTAGACTGATGATGATGACATCTCAGCTGACCTAGTCGTATGTGCAGTTCATTTGCTGTCCACTATAAAGGAAACAAAATATGCTGAAAAGTTGGCTGTGAGGAAGAAATCGCAACTTTATCAGACATACGCATCTGGTGTGTCAGCATGGCCATTTCATCTACTTACGTATTGTCCGAGACAATACCACGCCATGTTTTTTTTTCTGACATATTTCCTTTATCTATCTGTCAGGATAAATAACAAGACAGGATGCCTTTGTCTTTTATTACTCACATTTCTCGAATGCATCAAGTATGCCATCATTGATTTCTCGTAATTATTCAATATGTCGAGAGAGACCAGCGGAAGAATGAATTTTCATGCTCAGATCATTTTGTAAAGAATTCAACAAATGCCTTTTGGTGATTTTTGAATTTATGGTGGACACAATTCGGAATATTTCATAATCTTTAAAAACCGCCCTCGATGAGGGTTGATAGTAAAAAAAAAAAAGGAAACAAAGGGGGATTTCAGGCTAAATTAACGTATTCCTCGAGAACAGGGGCCTCAAACAAATAGCCCGCTTTCACTTCAAAATCAAAATCTGAAAAGGAGAAATAATCCACTTATATAAATTAAAAGAAAATGTAATAAAGGAATGATATAAAAATGAAAAATTCGCCCCCCCTCGCTATATTTTGTACTTATTTAGACATCCCGCTATCATATGCAAATTAATTTTGATTGAAAAAAAAACAGTAGTCAATTAGCTGTAGTGAAGATTAGCATTATAAATTTGGGAAATTACGGCTCTCCTCAACTTATAGTTGGTGCACTGTGCCTCTTCCCCTGGGCGTAATGGACCTTTGGTGTACTTTAGTTTGAGACCCCTGCTCTAGAAAATTACAGAGGCTATGTTTTTCGTGATGCATTTAAAAATCAAATACAAGTAGCGCACATAGGTTTGGATTAACGAAAAGGTATCATAGTGTGTTAGCAACTCTGATTGTCTCACAGCAAAAGTGATGAGCGAAAAAAAGAGATATAACTGGAAAATAGTCAAAAGTGTTCTTCAAAAAGATGGCAGAGGTATAATCTTTTTCTTGATGTATTTTCAAATATCAAATATACCTTATATAGAACAAGGTAAGTTGGTGTAACGCTAATTGATCTGCATAAGAAAATCTGATAGTTGAGCTGTAAAAATGACGAGAGAACATATATAAACGGTTAAACCTAAACCCGTTCCCCATAAATAGAACAATAAATTTTTTCCTTTCTGTAAATATTTAAAAATTAATTATATCTTGGACGTAGAGCTGTCGGTTGACATGTTTATTATCTCTCTCTACTAATGACGTAGAGAGAAGAATATATCCATATTTCTAAACTCTAGTCTATTGCAACTTATTTTGAAAAGAGAGAAGAAAAAGGATACCATTATGACTATAATTCCAGAGCTCAGCTGATGTTTACGCCACGTGGATGAGATGAAGTTGATTATCTGGTCCCAGGGGATCTTCGCACTGGCACGACTTACTTAGCAGGACTGAGTTTAACGTTTGGCCCCTGAGGCACCTCAGCCTAGAAATACCAAGAGAATCAAGCACATTTGTGATGGCCACGCATGAGTTTCAATTTGCGCGCGGACCCCACATTAGGATGACCTTGTGCCAAATCTGGCCCGGTGGGATGTTGGATAAACCCCTTACTTTGCAATGTTGATTTTGCACAGGGTTGAATTGAAATAATTAGTTTCGTTCCACGAAGCACCTGCCCCCTTGCCTAAAAGGACTAAGGGCTGGGTTTATTGCCGGGTGCCTGAGGCTCCCCTAAAAGAGAATGCCGGCCAAAATAAGCAGTTTTCATCCTTCCCGTGAGAGGTTCACTTCCTGTGGGATTACCCACATTTAAAAAACGACCTAGGAGGGCAGAATAAATACCTAGTTGACCGAGAAATGTGTCGGTGGGTAAAACGTTTCAATTGCCTTGTCTGGGATAGGGTAGCAGCAAAAAGCTGTTACTCATAGCCAGCCTTGACATAAAGGATAAGTTAATTTATAGAGTAACACGAATAAATTTACCTTAGAGATTAATTTTAAGGGGTTTATTGGAAAACTAGAATTCTTCTTGTCAAAAATGATGGAATTATTTTTCGTACTGAATAACCATTCTGTTTAAGATGTGCGAGTCGTATCGGTCCCCTCTGCCTCCGATCAAATAGTAATATCTGTACCTGTAGAAATTACACAGTTATCCTTTCGAATGATATAAAAAAAATATTAGACGCTAGAAAAAAAATGGGAGAAGTATCAATATAAAAATGATTATTTTGATTTTATGTTGTATGTTTAAAATATTTCCAGGACCACAGATACTACACTTTTATTCTAAGCAGAAATATTAGAGAACAATGTTTTGATTACAGGCAAGGTGAACATATACTACGCTTTTATCTTTGCAAGTTTTACCGACTGGCGAAAAAAGAAGTACACAAAAATTATACCGCTTCAAATCGATAAAATTATAATCAAAGGTTTGTGATAATATGAATAAAAAAAATCAGATGAATATCAAAGTAAAATTTGATTTAATTTTTTTTAATATTCATCTTGTGCAATGTACGAGGGAGTATTGAAAAATCCTCCGCTCTGCAAAGATGAAGAACAACAGGCATAAAATGTACCAGGTTATTCCACTTATTCATAACGGTAACAATGTTGTCAGATGATTTCTCAAAATTCTTTAGTTCTCAATGAATAAATGAAAAAAAAAAATTCCTTCTTGGTTGGAACGAGGACTTTGGAGGACTTCTCCACGAATTAGTAACCTGATCTTATGACTGAGTAATTTAGGCTTTATGGAATCACGAAACATTTTAGCTGTGAGTAAGGTGACCCGGGAACTTCTAATTACTCTGTTGAGAGACCAGGTTTCGTGACAGATGTGTATATATATATATATATGTGTGTGTGTGTGGTTGACAGCGTAAGGTGTAGGTGGGTGAGTACGTAGGCAAAAGACTATAGTTACCTTATCTGGCAATGTGGGTTAGCAAAAGGTAGTTACTCTCATAATCAAAATGAGATAAGGGGTAGGGTGATTTATTGAGTAACGCGAACACTGACAAATATCAATTCATTATATATATATATATATATATAATACAGTGTGTATATATATATATATATATATATATATATAAATAATACAGTGTGTGTATATATATATATATATATAAATAATACAGTGTGTGTATATATATATATATATATATATATAATACAGTGTGTGTATGTATATATATACATATATATAATACAGTGTGTGTATGTATATATATACATATATATAATACAGTGTGTGTATGTATATATATATATATATATATATATAATACAGTGTGTGTGTGTGTGTATGTATATATATATATATATATATATATATATATATATAATGTATTGCGTGTATGTATATATAATGTAGTATATTACATATATAACTTGTTTTGTATATATACAAATGTATAATTCATTATATATATAATAATTTAAAATATATAATATACTATTTATAAATATTTAATGTATTATATACATCTATGAAAATATAAATAATGTATTAATATATATATATATATATATATATATACATGCAATAGTGCAAATATATATATAAAATGCATTGTTTGTATTTGAGATATATATATATATATATATATATATATATAATGAATTATATGCTTACTACTTTCGTATTGCATTTGTTTGTTTGATGGCATATCAACCTTTGTAGGTTATTTAATGCCAAATCTATTCTCCTAGAAGAACAGTAATGGTACTATTTAACCCATAGCTGGGAGAAGGGGGTCCATACTTTCCCAAGGGTATTTGCCCGAAAGTGAACGTAATAGTGCGACTGGAGTACGAACTCGCGTACTCCGATTCCGCAGTCCATCGCTTTAACCATTACACCACGAGGACACCCCCTAATACTTTCGTGATATATATATATATATATATATATATATATATATATATATATATATATATATATATAATATATATATATATATATATATATATATATATATATATATATATATATATATATAAAAAGAAATACAATGTGATGTGAAACTATTATTGTTTAAGAATGATTACAGAGTATCAAATGAAGGAACTTCGAGACGAAAATAAATTACTAAATAAATGGAAAGAACATGAAAACTACAACAACAGAAAATTCTGTGTGCGAAATAAAAATTCAATTTTCTTATTTATGTATAAACCAGTTGAATAAACTTGACTTGTTTTCTGTATTCGAGGTGTTTGCTTACATGAGATTTACTTCCGCCTCATTCTTGTGTACAACCCTCAGCAGAAGAGAATGGATCAGGTACAACAATTTCTCCAATCTCACAAAGAATTTCGCCGTATAATTTGGCAACTTTGTTTGTCACGGGAAGAAATTTGGCAACATCTTTCACTTATATGTCATCAGCCACGTCACGAATTGGCCGACACCTCGAAATATATTTGCATTCTGTCGAACATCTTGTCCCACTGGAAACGGGCCAATTCAACTGCACACCAAAGAGGTATTTGCCAAGTTATGGACAACAGCACTCTCCTCGTGTTCCCTCTGAAAAAAAAATACTTCTGCCATGAATACGTTGTTAGTAGTCTGGCTTCTGCTCAGTAACCATAGAAAATATTTGACAAGTTAATTCTATTGGTATATGCGTACGAGATAAAAGTCCCGTTCATTAAAAAGACACAAAGAAGGGAACACTTAATCCAGTTTCCAAATCTTAGTCACTTAACTGGGTAAATATAATGAAAACGTTCTCTCTCATCTATTGTCTTTCTACCTCTGTCTGTCTCTTATGTCTATTAACTGGTTTTATGAAAATCAATTTTGATTTTTATCCAGTTTATACTATTTTATCGCTAAAAATATCGTAAATATAGATATATGAGTAGGTACATCAATTTCTATGGCCTGATGACCGGGAAAATATTGATAGACATTTAATACTTTTTAAGAAAATCGCTTTTCCTGATATTTTACTTCAGTTTTGAAAATTAGTCACAAGAATAAAACATCATAAAATTCAATCTAAACATTCAACAATGTCCAGGTAATTATTGATCCACGTTCGTATATATATATATATATATATATATTCCCTGGTCCAATTAGAGAAAAAATAAACACGTTAAAATAAACAGATTCACAAGTGAATTGAGCAAGAGTAAATGACCTAAAAGCAAATTCACTTGTGAACCTATTCATTTATATATATATATATATACACACACACACAAGGAGTATGTGTGTGTGTGTGTATATATATATATATGCACAAGGAGTATGTGTGTGTGTGTGTATATATATGCACAACGTGTGTATATATATATATATATATATATATATATATATGTGCAGCTCACAAATCGGAGTTTCAGGAATTCGATTGTCAGGTGAGTTACATTCACTAACGTGGTTGAATGTAACTAACCTGACAATCGACTTCGTGAATCACCGTGGCGTAAGTTGTTTTTAGCATGATAAAATGTTTCATTATTGTAATATTTTGTTCTATATTTGAAACTTTTTTGTATACAATGATAACTTTACCGCTTATACTGCGGTTTAGTTTATATTGAACGGTCTGTTAACCAATTTCAAATATATAAGTATTTGTATGTGTATATATATGTGTATGTATATACATGCATATATATAAATATATATCAGTATATACACACATATATTCAAATATATATAAACATATACATACATATATTTATGTGTGATTGAAAAGGAGTACCTTATTTTATATATATATATATATATACACAAGCAATGTGTCTGTGTGTGTTTTTATATATATATATATATATATATATATATAAATGCACAAGGAGTATGTGTGTGTGTGTATATATATATATATATATATATATATATATTGTACTTAATAGCTTAGAATGCCACTTGTATTCTTTAACAAAAGAAGAACTGATTTCTTTAAAATGTTTGAATTTTTATACTATAAGTTTACTGCTTTTTTAGTTCATATTGAAATATCTGTTAACCAATTTTAATCACACACACACACACACACACACGGGGATTGAAAAGTTGCTCTTTATTTTGTAAATCTTATTTATTTATTAACTTTAATTCTTACACAAAATTAGTTATGAATATTTTAAAACAGTGGCTTACTTCTCTATCATCCGATGTATATTTCTGCGTGTGCGTATGGTTAACTGTTATCTTATTTTTCCCGCAAGACTTAAAGCTTCACGCATGTACTAAAATGATCTTGGTAATCTCAATAAAGTATCTGCAAAACCAACCTGCTCAAGCTTACGACCTAGATTTTAGATTTGTCGTACAACTCTCAGCTTTGTATGAGCCTCACCTGCACAGAAATTAAGACAGAAATCTGAATTAGTTTTTCTAGGTTTGTTAGAAGACACAATTTGCTTCCACGACAGCATAGTTTTTCATGTAAGTATTCAAGAATCAAACATGATACAGGAAAATTTCTTTTTAGATAGCCTATATTTTAATCAAATCATGAAAAATTGGAAAAGGTAATATTGTCATGAATAATAAACCTAACATGGTGTGGATGTTATCGGTAAATTTTGTCGATCGTATCTAATTCATTAAAATTCTTCCGTCGATTCGGGAAGCACATGAAATAAGATTATAAAGTTTTATACACTTGGATAATCATATTAACCATAATAGAAAAATAATTACTGATAGAGTATGTTGCAAAAAATAATTGACAGTTTCTCTTGTAGAAGGATCGACTCATACGTTAAGTAAAAATATGAACTATTTAAACCAAGTTGGAATCGAAATGAAAATTTTTTGAAAAAGTGTAAATTATTTCATTTTAGAGCCTTGGGAATTGTTTCATATTTAAAGAACACATTGAAATCTATTTTCCGCTAATTTGACCGATAATAATTCTTTTGTTTAAAAAAAAATGTAAAGTATAAAATTTTAGTTAACTTAATCCAAATTTCATTAATGTTTACTATTTCAAAGAAATAAAAAGAAACTTTGATGAACCTTTAGGTTTATTTTTATAAGAAAAGACGAGGTTTAATGTGAAGGTGAATAATTTTAATTATTTTTTTCAACAAAACCATTAAAAGAAGTACTTAATAGCTTAGAATGCCACTTGTATTCTTTAACAAAAGAAGAACTGATTTCTTTAAAATGTTTGAATTTTATGCGTAAATGCATAAAATTCTACCAGAAGAAACTTATAGTAATCAAAGTGACTCAGATTTAAAAGAAAAGTTATGAGTAGGTGGCAACAGTAATCCGTTGAGCAAAAGACTAGGATTTGATTTAAAAATATCAATAGTTTATGTACAAGCCAGAAGCTTTACCTGAAAATTTACGCAGCAAACTTTTACGAGAATTCAAAGGTCTTTCTGGTCATAGTCCAGCAAATGAAGGTAAATTGAAAGAGGACGAAAAAACTAAAAAGTTAGAGAACTATTGGATGAGAATGAAAAGGAACTGGAATATGGAGTTGACAATTCTAGTGGGCATTACTGTCATCCTTGGAACAATGTCAAAGAACTTTTCGCCTTGGTAGTGGGGCTTAGAATACGCTGCCGTATTCTTTGTTAAAGAGTTGCCCCTCTAAATAAAGGGGTATCCTTTATATGACACTAAACTTGATGATAAAGATAATCAAGCCGAACAATGTTTATCAAGAACGGCATTTTATACATATGCATTTATATTGTTTAACAAGATGCTTATATATTTGGGCATTGAATACAAGTGTAAATATAAAAAAAGGTAAGAATTACGAAAAGAAAATCAAACTGATGACGAGTAACTAATTCTATATAGAGAAAATATTCCAAAAACAATAAGGATTGCAAACTAATGATTACTTCTAATGCTCAGGCGGGAGTTCTTTCTTATCTTTACTCTCTTTTATAATCTTTTTTTCAAAGCAATTTGCTAAATTACTTCACTTTGTTTTTTCTTCAAAGAGTAATCAACATATATCGCTTGGATTTGATTATTACAAAAGCTTTAAATATGCACTGGAATATTCAATAAATTGTTTCTTTTAAATAATATTTGATGTGTTTTGTGGAAGATATTACCGCTATTTTAAGACAATACGTTTTGATAAATACTGAAATTTACTCATAGAACGCCACCACGTTATAGTTAATGAAAATACAATCTAATGAAAACCTGGTAGTGTTTTTCACGCCTTCGCATAGAGAATTATTTACGCTTCATGTTCAATAGAATTCTGGAAAATTCTTTGCAATCCATTTAGGGTTCCTTTCTAATGAATTTTCTTCTTTCTGATGCTTTGAGAATTATCACCGAACACTGAAATCCGTCTTTTCCCCAGGAATTTATATAGAGAATGAAAATGGATAAATTCAATCAATTACTTCCCAAGCAAATTTAGCGGTTTAGAGCAGTTGTCAAAGTATAAAATTGCCAACTGAAAAATCAGGAATTTTGTTTTCTAAATAAAGCAATAGGTTTTTCTTAAAGTGTCGAATTCTTTCGTACGATCGATGGTGTAATTTATCGTGTATTAGAGCTGTAAGACGTGTATTATTCTATCAATCAACTTGACTCCGTCCTTTTCTCTCTCTCTCTCTATATATATATATATATATGTTTATTCAATTTACCTAAGTACTCCGCACCAGCAGAATACGATACGCTGTCAATTTAAAATTCCTTCTTGACTGGTTACCATACCAAGGTTAAAGAACCCTGTCAGATATATAACTGGTTTGGAACGGTAATTCATTGGGAATTGTGCAAACGACAGGGATTTGTAAGTGTTGAGCAAACACATTGACGCTTAACTTCATAAATGCTATGCTTTGTTATACTGATCACAATTAAATGTGGTATGTTTTGCATAATATTCTTGTTTTTACTACTAAATGAAACGATTTAGATATTTTCTTAATAGAGTTTAATGTTTATTGTTCTATCATATGAAGGAAATTCAATAATATGGCATTAAGCCCAAAAGATTCGTGCCACGACTAAGTTATATGCGTTTGTGTGTGTGTTCTGTTCCGTTGACCAAAACACTGAGCGGCTGGGATCAAAGATTCTAATGGTGACTGAAACGGGCGCATCAGCCCGATCAAAGACTAAGATTTAGAGAAGTTATCATTTTGACTTTTGTAGAATTGTCAGTTGTCAACTATCAGCCGTGGAAACCTGCACAGGCAAAGAAATTTCGTGGAACGTACTTAGAAAAAATGTAGTTGGATTCTAATATTCTTCCTATATTCTAAATTATACAAATAATATATGTTAAATAATGAACTCAAGTAACATTGACGACCGAGAGTCAACACAGATCATTATTACATAACTTGATGACCCATGAAACAGCTGGATTCTGTTCGTAACAGTAGATTGCATGATAACATTGGTGCTTCAGTTTATGATTATAGTGAAGGATTCTACTTAGCATTTCATAGTTATTTCCGTTATAAAAAATTTGGATGACTAAAAAATATGATATTCAGCACAAATGAAACCACAATAAATTAAAATCTAGTTGCTAATTGGACTGGAAATTGCTTTATTCTCTAAATGAAAGCATTTTAAGTGCATTTCTAATATAAATCTTATCACATGCCGTTTTTGTTACACACACACAAACATATGTATATATAAATGGTAGGATAATTTCTTTGTTTAATGACCTATCAAGCATCGTGGGTTATTTAATGCCAAAGTTATCCTTGCTGGATATTTGTAAGGAGTAAAGGAATTCATATCTTTCCGAATGGTAGGGTTTTTATAGCACAACTGGATTTCGAACTCGCTGACTGCGATGTCGTTGACCAGCACGTTAACCACTACGCCTCATGGATTATATATATATACACTGGTATGATATTTTCCTAACTTTCAACCAATTTAAGTTTGACATCATTTTATTTTGGGGAGCCATGCTCAAATCGAAACTTATACGCGGCCATTACAAAAAACTGGTTGGTATCGTTGGCATTCCCTATTTTGGGACGCCGCTGGCACCAGGTAGTAAACTCAGTCCAGCTGAGAAGGTATTGCCTGGGAAATAGATAAATTCAATCGATTACTTCCCGAGCAAATTTAGCGTTTTAAAGTAGTTGTCAAAGTATAAAACTGCCAACTGAAAAATTAAGAATTTTGTTTTCTTAATAAAGACAGAGATTTTTCTTAAAGTGTCGAATTCCGTCACGCGATCGATAGTGTAATTTACCGTGAATTAGAACAGTAAGGCATGCATTATTATATCTATCAACTTGACTCCCTCCCTCTCTCTCTCTCTCTATATATATATATATATATATATAATGTAAATATAAAATTTATTAACACACAGTATTATAAGGTATAGATCAAGGGTATGTGGTGCAGCCTAGGAAAAGGAGTTGCGCCCTCCCCTACACCTTGGTATAGTAGCTACTGAAAAGGGAGCCTTCAGTCCGTCCAAAACTACGGTGGCCAAATTCCAAATAATTATATCATTAAATCTATTCCTTGGAACCAATCTAATAATGTTTTCTAACCCACTTGGTAGAAATTCTTTTAATACAAGTAATAATATTAATTATATATATATATATATATATATATATATATATATAAGTATCTAATTAGGAATAAATATCATCATCTTTTTTTATTTCTTTAATCCTGAGTTTTATTGACGTCTGTCTTGCCTATCAATTTATCTCAAAAACGGACCTCAGACAGATTCGATTTTTAAAATCCAAGTCCTTTCGCTCGTAAACTATCTTTTGGTATCAATTCTGTTTTAATTTTTGTAAAACTGTTCCTTTCATAATCGTTACTAGTAAATCCCAAAATATTAAGATATCAATTCCAGCTGCTGTTGCTGCTACTAAGTCATAAATGATTTAAGCGCACTGCTGTGTGATTCTCAATTGAATAAGAAATTCAATAAAACCAGCAAAAAATGTCGCAACTCATAAGGAAATGAAGCCAAATAAGATTTATTATTGATTGAAAAGGGAAAAAGGAATTGAATTTATAATTTTGGTTAAAAATCGAAGTTAATGTTATAATGATATTTCATTATTTCGGCCAGCAACCGATTTTGAAAATCTGGGTTAAATGAAAATCATCTTATATTCGTCTGATTGACAACTTTCACTTTAATCAGGATTGTTTTTATTCGAAAGGAATTTCGATACTTAAAATCGGGGATTTAAGTATAAATATCCTACATTGAATTAAATCTATATTTAGGCCTGCAGGTTTAATTTAGTCAGGTAGTACCAAATCGGGAAAGAAATCCCACTCCACGGACACAAAGTTGAACCAAGGAGGCCTTCATAGTAGAAGCCTGGGAGTTAGACGGACAGCTCAAAGAAGACCACAGAAATAATTAGCCCCGAAACTCTCTAGTGATTCAGATTCTATTTTTTCAACAATTTATTTTTTAAAAATTTTTTATCAAATCATAAAACATTATGTATTCTATGAATTCCGGACTGTCGGCTCGACTTTGATGATATAATTATTAGTATTTGGGAGAAATTATTTATATTTACCAATAATCACTTGTTTTCACACAGTTACAGAGTTTCACAAAGTATATAGTCTTCATCATATATCAATTAAACTTTAAAACAGATTTCTTTGGCCAAAAAATATTGTCACAAAGGCAAATTAAACTTAGAAATGAACCTCGAATGGCTACTTTGTGTTTTGAGGATTTTGTTTTACTTAATGTTTTTTCCTTTGAAAGAAAGAGGATTCCTGGAACAAATGCACTCTTTTGGAACGATCTCTGACCTGAACAGACCTTATAATCTCTAAACAGATATGAGTAAAAGTCAATAAGCACGTCATGTGGTGTAATGGTTTGTAAGCTGGATAAGCAAGTCATTGTTAGTGGGTCCAATTTTCATTGCTTGCTTCATTCTTCCGACTTTTTGCCACAACTAAGCTAAGCTTACTAAGTAACTATGAGTAAATATCAATATCATTGCTCTAATTAAAACGCATATTCATTCGATACAATAAATGAAAATAACTGTTAATACTAAAAAAATACACTTATTTAATCTCGATGATTTATACAATATATCATATCAATATAGTTGAGATCTATCTATATATTCTAGAAACTGAATATATGTGCTATAACCAAACAGGCGACATTTCCACTCTAGACGGAACCTCTCTGAAACTAGTAGACAAATTCTCCTACCGAGGAAGCAGTGTCTCATCAACCGAAAAAGATATCGACATACGGTTAACGAAAGCATGGACAGCTATCGATAGGCTCTCGATCATATGGAAATCAGACCTGACCGATAAAATGAAACGCAGTTTCTTCCAGGCAGCGGTCGTATCGATACAGCTATATGGATGCACCACTAGGACGCTAACTAAACGGCTGAAGAAGCTAGACGGCAATTACACAAGAATGCTGCGAGCAATATTGAACAAGTCCTGGCGGCAACACCCCACAAGGCACCAACTATACGGCCACCTGCCTCCCATCACGAAAACTATACAAGTAAGACGAACCAGACACGCAGGACACTGCTGGAGAAGCAAGGACGAACTCATCAGTGATGTACTCCTATGGACCCCCGCATATGATCAAGCAAAAGCAGGACGATCAGCTCGAACATACATACAGTAGCTATGTGAGGATACGGGATGTAGCCCTGAAGACCTGCCAGAAGCGATGAATGATAGGGAGAAGTGGCGAGAGAGGGTCAGGGATATCCGTGCTGGCGGCACGACATGATGATGAGGATGACCACTAAAATTCTCATTATGCTTATATATATATATATATATATATATATATATAATTGTCATAAATGAGTACACAGCAACAAATTATTTAATAAAGTTAATTTTCTTCTAAACCAAAGAAAGCAGAATATTTTTATGCAAAAATAAAAAAATCCACAGCTATATGTAAGCAGTGTACGGATGTTTATTTGCTGTTTCAATGCTGGCGAGTTAGGTTATAAATAATACCTAATAATATCTATTCTGAATATATTATGTTGCACTATAGATAATAAGATCCTGGTATCTTTGGTTTAAAAGAAAATCTTTTTTAAAATTTTTATAAAAGTTGTCATTTATGAGCGATTATGTACGTACAAATGTATGTAACCATAACCCTGTGAAAACGGTACTTGATTCTGAGATTTTTATTAGAACAATACTTATTAATTAAGCGATTTTCTGTCCAATTTATAAGCGAATAATTTTAATCAAAGGTATCCATTTGCTCTGAACATGATGTTCTGATCATCCAAATGTTAATTAGAATCCTCCATTTCTTAATAGAAGCATCAATATCACTGTAGACAGCTGTTAAATATGAAATGCAAATCAGAATCCTTCAATCCTTTCTAAATAGAAGCATTAATATCATCAGGGACCACAGTTAACTATGTAATGCTAATGAGAAACTTTCATTCCTTCTTAAATAAAAGTATTTATCATCATAAAAAGTAAAGTTGGCGACCATAGTTGAGGGTAACCCGACGGCTCCCTTTTCGATAGCTACTACACCAAGGTGTAGGAGAGGGCGCTACTCCTTTCCTGGATTGCTCTACTTTACCCTTGATCCGTACCTTATAATGCTGAGTGTTAAGCAAGGAGGCATCAAGTACCATTTTTTGAGTCTTTGGTATGACTCGACCTGGGATTGAACCCAGGTATCCCGGGCCATTGGCGAACACTCTAACCGCTAGGCTTCTTACCTGGATCCACCACTCCTTCCTATATGAAAGCATTAATATCATCAGGGATATCTGTTAACTTTAAATTTCTGATTAGAATCGTTTACTACTTTCTTAATTGAAGAAGCAACATCGTCATGGACTACAGTTAACAATCAAATGGCTGTTAGAATCCTCCACTTCTTCCTAAATAGAAGCATCAAACTCATCATAGACCACTTTTAACTATGAGATGCTAATAAGAATCCTTCAGTTTTTACTAAATAGAAGCATCAACACAATCATGGGCAGCAGTTTACTAAGAAATGCTAATTAGAATCCATCTGCCCTTACTAAATTGATGCATCAAAATCATCATTGACCACCGTTAACTATGAAATGCTTAGGAGAATCCTTCAGTCCTCACTAAACAGAACCGTCAATATCACCATGGACGACTGTAACAGTGAAAGTCGAACAGATTTTAGGTTCGTCTATTCATAACAAAACCTGTAGCAAGAAAAAAAAACCCTAAGAAAGTACACCCCCCCAAAAAACAGGCAAACTCGCAAGCTGTTTTTATCGTGCATGTATGTAGCGATCTTCTTATTTTAATTATCTAAAAATACATGAGAAGAAACGTATTTTGGGGGAATCTTGAGAACTTTCGTTAAATTTTACCCACAAATTAAGAGGTGGCGACAATAAAGAATTTCATAATTAGGAAATAAATGTCTTTTAAAAGATTCAGTCTACGAAATTGAATTAATTATGCTTTAAGTAATTAATTTTCTCGACTTAATGGAACCGGGCAATCCTACAAGTGACGTTGAAGACCAACACATACATCAAAAGAAACCTCAAATGATAAATGTACGAGAAATCTCAGGTCATGTTCCTATTTTCTGTAAAGCTGTTCCTCAGTTTTACAAGATTGTCATAATTAATTACCATAGATGAATATCTTAAAAAAGAAACTTTTATAACTCCGGTGTATAGATATTTGCTGAATAAAGTCCGCTTTGGTGTAAGTCCATAATCATAAGGTACCAGATATATATTTTTAAGATATATCATGCTGTTCATAAGTATTTGAACAAAAAGACAGAACAACAACAACAAAAAAATTTCTTTCAGAGATGAAGACAGGTACGTTAGTTAAAAAGAACTAAATTTTATTCCAATCGGCAGGGAAAAGTATTTAAATGTGTTTGTTTTTGTAGTAACGCTAAATTTCTGTATATTCACTGAGAATTTAATTGCTAAATGAGAAGAAACATCTTTCGCCATTTACAATCTTTTTGGGTTTTTTTTAGACTCGACCAATGAGACTTAAAAGAGCAATTCTCATCAATATTTGGAACTTACGAAATTGTTACATTTCTTTTGATCTTCGCCTCCACTAAAAATCAAAATATACTCTTCCCATCTCCCCCCCCTCTCTCTCTCTCTCTATATATATATATATATAGAGAGAGAGAGAGTACTTCGTATCAGGGAAGACCATTTAAGATTGAATAGACAGCGAACGGCACTCACTGAGTCTGTTTCTCGCCAATGTGATTATCAGACCATGATGTGTGAGGGTGTTTGTCTGTCTATCTGTTCCTGTGGGATATATTGAGTACTCTCTGAAAACACGCCAAACTTCGAACTCAAGTCATGAAAAGTAAATCCTATATTCCACAATTCATTTTGAATTTTGACATATGGTTTCTAAAATCTATTTTAACCCTTAAAATATTCGATAAAAATGAAAATAAATTTCCCTCTCGTCTGAACAGGGAAGTTTTCAGCACCTCGCTGTATATTGTCTTTATAAAGAGAATGGAGGAAGACATCGCAAATCTGATGAAATACCACCAATAAAGGGACCTAATGCCTTTCCTTATAAGTGGATGTAGATGGGCGAATGTTTGTGAGCGAGCACGCAGCTTTATCTATCTTGTCCTTAGAAGAAAGATAATGGGGAAAAAGATATGAATAAAAAGCTCTCTTTCTGTATAGCTGTTATTAATATCATGAGATTAATAGCTGTTATCGTTTTGGTTTCACATGAAAAGCAGGAAACATACAAAAAATACATGAGTGTATTTGTGTTCGATAAGCATGGATGTTATTTACAAAACAACACACACACACACACACACACACACACACACACACACACACTGATATTTTGTCATTTTGCCGCTATTTACCGCACTCTACTGTCACGGATTATCTACCATCCGGGCCCCTAGGCTGAGATTGTGTTTAACATTATATTATTACGTCACGAGTGGGTGTTCGGTGTTGCTTGCTACAGTACAAAAACTGAAAAGTATTGTTATTTAAAAATCTTTGCTTAGTCTGGTACACAGGCCTGAAGTTGTTTACAGGACTTGCTAAAAGACCTAAAAGTATTACTTCAAAATGTTCATAAGTTTTTCAGCAGAATTTTGTGAACAAAGTGATATTTGTAAGAGATTGCAGATATAAATATATATATATATATATATATATAAGCGGACGGGAATATCATAAAAAAAATGTATATACCCAATTAGACCATTTTTGTATACTCAATTGAACCGCTTTTTTAAAAGAAAAATGACTACTCTTTCACTCTAAGCTTCTAGGATTAAGCTTAGGTAGCATTATTCTTAATCTCCCTTTGTTGTGTTGACTATCAGCTAATCCATTCTTTCGATGGGGCTTAGAATACACTGACTGTATTCCCTGCTGAGAATTAAAATCTCTTCCCCATTCAGAAAAAGTTGTTTTGGCAATGACACTAAACTGCATCTGATAATAAGGTTCTTTTTATGGAGATTTGGTGAGTGTAGAGTACTCCTTGTTCGCCACTACTCCCAGTTCCACTCTAACTCGAAGTGTTAGTATCTGTAATGGTTCCATCTATGCGTCTTGTTTAAAATTATTCGTATTCGATAAGACTGGGAGCTAAAAGACAAAAACAAAACAAAACAAAACGCTCTTGAGAAACAACTACACAAAAATTCAAATATGAACATACAATAAACGCGATACCCTAATCTCTGGGCTTAAAATTACCCAAGTTGACACGCCGTTTGAAATCAATCACTCAATCAATAACTTCTAATGTATATCCTGCGTCATTAATTATTCAAGTTTCAACGAGGTTTCTTTCTTTTAAAAAGCGTTTCGCGTGGTGCAGTGGTTAGCAAGCTAGACTAGTCCTGCCAAGCTTAGCCGAACATTGTAAATGGATATTTTCTTCTTCAAAGTCTGCAGTTATCGGTAACTGATGCATTCTTACAATTTCCAGACAAATCTTTTGGTAAAAATAAACCCTAACGGGTTGATGTGCCGTTAAAATAAATTAATCAGGCTATAGGATCACTGACTACATTTCTTATGACAATAACTGTTACTCTAGAGGTGATTAAATATCAAAGTGGAAAAGGAAAATAAAATGATAGCCAAGCATCTCTTGTAGTATTGGCAAAAATGCAAATCCTGACAGTTTGAATGTAATTAAAAACTGAGAAATGTTGATAAAAAATAATGACAAGGATGTTTTAAAGAAATAACCAAACATTCCGTAATTAAATTCTAAATTTAAATCAGAAGCAAAATAATTGATTCCTCTAGAAGATGATAGTGTATTTTTTGATTTTAAATTCTATATTCTTTTTGGCAGTCATTCTTATCTTTAGAGTGGTAACCCTTTTAATTCAACAAATAAGGGAAATATTCTTTTTTAAAATCTGACGAGGAGAACGTTTTCCTTAGATCGGTTATACTTCGCTATCATTTGCGCTGGCCTAGAAAGAAAGATATAGCAGACAGTTGCTCCTGTTAAAAATTTGATTTACTTCACCTATCTGATGTAATTAACTTTCAGAATATATTTGTAAAAAGATGGCTGCTGTCAAGACAATATACTAGCATTACTAAATACCTAAATAAATAGTGCGCACAAATAAATTTAGAGAAACTAGTACAGTACGGGTAAAAATGACAGGATTATTTACACTTGGTTGGGCAGTTCTGGTTTGGATCAGGGTACTTGTTAGACTTAGTCAATAATCATAGATACACACACACACACACACACTCTCTCTCGCACACATACAGCGAGATAAATCTGACCACAGTGGAATGAATATGAACATAGAAACTGAGGTAGATAGATATGAATAGGCTGATGGGAATAAACACAGGGGAGTGAAGAAATACAACGGGTGATTGCTTTTATTCAAAAGCTAATTTACTTCAATTCTAAAAGTTACTGACTTGACTGCTATTTGTCAGAGTTAATATTTTCCATAACGACGCTATATTTAGCCCTCATTTCTATGTATCTATGATTTGGTTTGTTGGTCAGATTTGTCATGTACTCCCTTCCCTAAATGTCAAGATTTCGGATAGTTATCTTAAGGCCACTCTTATTACTTCGAATATTACCACAAACTAGTTTTCCCAACTAAACAGCGATAACGATTCGCTAATTTCGATAAAGATCTTTTACTTAAATAGCGTTATATCTTTGCTTGGTGATATAAATCTTTGAGTATATTCCTAGGTATCTTTAGTAATTGTTCGAGTTCAGAAGGAAATCCGACGTTATGAATGCTGATTTTTGAAGCATGTAAATCTTGATCTCTTGCAGCATAGGTGATCCACTGGGAATTGTAAAAAAATTAAAACTTGATCATACTGACTTATGATTTATACACAAAACAGATTTTTTCCTCGAAAATGAGGTCAGTGAAATTTGTCGTGACTTTGTGATCTCAACGGATGATGTAATCCCGGCCAGAAAATCAGACCTTGTGTTTACAAGAAGTTAAGAATATATCATCTTATGGACTTTGCTGTTTCAGGGAAAAATAGAGCGAAAATAAAAGAGAAGGAAGAGATATGAAAAAGCTGTGGAACATAAAAGTGACAGTGATACCAATTGTAGTTGGTGCACTTGGAACGGTCCCAAAGAGCTTGGAAAGGAGACTGGAGGGATTAGAAAGCAGAGAAAGAATCACGAAGTTCAGCTAAAATGCTTTGAAGAGTCCTGGAAACCAGAGGAGTCTTGCTGTCACTCAGTTTTCAGTGAAAAAGCACCAATTAAATCTGTTGGGGATAAAATTCACAAGGAGAAACACAATAATGCATAAACATAAAAGAACCATCTAATAAAAACATTTTTAGCCAAAGTATTTGGTAAACGTTCAAAATAAAAGGATTATAAAATAGAACAAGAAGAATGTGGCGTTTAAACACAATCACCATTCCAGTAGTAATAGGAACACTTGGAATGATAAAGATCAATCCTAATAAGATAACACACACTTCCGGAAAATCTCTAGAAGACTATATTTATTTCCAATACAAACACTTGTGCTAATGAGCACTGTTCAGATCGACCTAAAAAACCCACAATCTTACATGATCAATAACTTCCTGGGGAAAAAAAGCCTTCATTTACCTAAGGTGAAAAATCTGAGGAAAGATTCTATCAACTAGTAAATCAATGAATAATAATAATAAGAAGAAGAATGTAATTCTTCTAATGTACAAAGGTGAAGGAAAACTGAAAGACAAAACAAATTGTAAAGGTTGATCAAAATAGTCAAGAACTACAGCGATGACGAATGGATTTCGGGTTGAAGAAAACGCACACTACTGTAATGCAAAAGGGTAAGCTCGTGACTAGAAATGGAATCAAACTGCTAGAAAACAAAACAACCAAGGCATTAACCTCAAAACAGTGGCTATAAATACCTAAGAGCATTTGAATTCGACTCGATAACGCAGGAAAGAGTGATGGCAAAAATAAAAAAAAGCAGACTATTGAAATAAAATTAAACTGAAGAGATTTGATAAAAAGGATAAACACATGAACAGTACTAGTTGTCAAGTACTCAAAATCCTTCCTAAGCTGGACAAAAGATGAGCTTTATCCGACCGAACTGGAATCTAATGACCAAGCTTAAGATTTTACACTGCAGAGAATATGCCGACTTCATTCTCTGCAGAAAGCAAATACCCACTCCTCCACCTGATATAAAGAGGTGTATGACGCCAAACTGCATCTTGGTAATGATCCTTTTGATCTGGACCCGGTCAAGTGTAGACTATTTATTTGTAACCATTACTACCAGATTGACTCTCTCCAGAAGTGATTGTAACTGTTAGGGTCCCATATATGGGTGAAATAGGTGTGTTTAAAAGTTATTAGCGTTAGATATGAATACTTGAAACCATATAACTGTGTGCAATTTTATCCTTAAAGAATACTATTAAATCGAAATAAAGTTGGTGACCGTTGTCGAGGGTGACCCAAAGGCTCTCTTTTCAATAGCTATGTGTAGGGGAGGGCGCTAATCCTTTTCCTGGATTGCTCTACTTTATTCTTGATCCGTACCTTATAATCCTGAGAGTTAAGCTTGGCCACATCAAGTACTATTTGGTATGACTCGACCTGAGACTGATCACCGATCTCCAGGGCCATTAGCGAACATTCTACTCACTAGTCCAAAAGACCAGTTACTGGAAACCAGATAATAGCAGGGGGAAAAGACTGACATCGGCACTAAATCAAACCACAAGGGTTGAAATATCATATAAGCAACGAAGCAGTCGAAACCAAATAACTTCAGGGGTGACAGTACGTGACCTGTACCCTACTCTCCATTCCTTACAAATATTTACAAACTTAATTAAACATTTTTTCTCAAGCTTATCTTCTAAAATAAAAAATAGACTTGGCGTATCGGTTATCATCGTCGTAGGGAATGAAATCGATGACCCGAGTTTATGAGGCTGTTTTCGTTTCACTTTGCTCTTGGGAAAGGCATGAATCTCTCTTTTTCTCCCCCCAAAATATGGATAATTAATAGGACCAACTGTCTTCAATAGCCTTAGTAAAGTAACCAGTCTAGAAGAAGGAAAATTCTGAATCCAAAACAACTGTATTCCACTTAAAAATTGACTCTTTGTGCATGTAGCAGAGGGGTTGGGTAAATATATACTTTTAAAATTATATTCGGGAAATTAATTTGACGGTTTACCTCAAATACTACGTAATACTGCTACGGACATATCTATTATAATATTAGTCGACCTTAGTCGAGGGTGACCCGAAGGATCCCTTCTCGATAGCTACAACACCAAGGTATAGGGGAGGGTGCTTCTCCTTTCCCTGAATTGCTTCAATTTACCCTTGATCCGTACATTATAATGCTGAGTGTTAAGCAAGGAGGCATCAAATACCATTTTTTGAGTCTTCGGTATGACCCGACCTGGAATTGAACCCAGCTCTCCCGGGCCATTGGCGAAAGTTGAGTTTTGCTGTGTTAAAACATTCTATTAATAACGAATTGATTAATTTAATTGGTCTGGTTCAGTTTTATGGCATATCAACTATTGCTGATTTTTTAATGCCAAATCCATTTTATACGTATAAGCAGTTCTATTTCAAACAGGTCAGTTTAGCTTAAGAACAGTTTTTTTGTTTACATATAGTTAAATGTCAAAACAGTTCTATTTCAAGCTATTCAGTTTAACATAAGTACACAGTTTATTTTTATTTGACCCATAGATAGTACCCTATCAGGTGCTACCATACCGGGTCAGAGTGGATCGGGGAGCGATCGCAATGAAAGGGTGCTCCGCATTCCCCAAAGCTCCTGCATTACTGGAACCTCACCACCAGATTGTTTAGTGTAATATCTAGGACACTCGTTGCGGGGAAGGGGAGTCTTACTTCTCTGCAAAGAAACAGTGTGCCACAGCCCGAGCCGACAAAACCAGATTAATTTGTGGCCAATTAAAAATTAAAACTTTTGCTACTGGAACTTAAGAACTCATAAGCGAAGAGTACAATCTCCGAATTGTTTAAATCTGATTTGAAAACTACAAAGCGACAAAAAAGTGAGAAAAAGGCTGGAAAAAGTCAAATAAAAAAAAAAGATGTTAAACACAAGAATAGTAAAAACCCAGCAAGCAAAAAAACAAAAACTAAACATCCTCAGAAAAATTTTAAAGGGGGATCAAATATTTTAGAGACTGTCAGACACATAGTTACGCCGAAGGCATCTAAAAAGAGAAACATTTCAGATCAAGTCTAAAAATCAATGAATCTTAAAAAAAAAAAAAAAAAAAAAAAAAAAATAGACAGCGTTGCCTTTGTTGGAAAAAGAACAAATATTCTAAACCCCAACATTATTGAATTTATAAAGCTGGCTCGACAGAGTAGGAATCGTAATACCCAAGGAATTGTGCAAAGACTTCGGTTTGACCGTGTCAACAAATTGTAGGAGCATAAAAAGAAGCTGCCTAAGAAAATAATAGAATAAAATACTCTATGAATTTAAGATTCAAGCCGACAAACCTATTTCAGCAAGTAAACCAGATACGCCGATTTAGAATAAGAAAATTAAAATCAATAGGATTGTCATCGTAGTTTTGCTAGCAGACCATTGACAAAAGATTGAAAAAAAGGTGATGGATAATGGAAAAATACAAAGACTTCGTCTAGGAACTGAATAATCTTTTACACGATAAAGTTACAGTCGTGATGTAGATTTGAGGAGGTTTACTGTGACAATCTCTTCTGACAACGACCGGATATCTAGTGGGACAGGAACATGTATAAAAGAAGAGGAGGAGGCTTGGAACAGTCCCAAAAATGTTCGAAGAAAAATGTAAATCAGAAGAAGAATTAAAACCATTCTGAAAACAGAATTAACAGCTAAAAGACTGAGGGGATTGTTGGAATATCAAAAGGGCTTGTTGTCACTTGACCCCGACTGAATGCCACCAGTTAATTTGGTGAGAAATCTCAACAAGTACATCGTGCCAAAATCACGAGAGGCCAGATTGGATGAATCAGGAATTCGCGAAAGAGTTGAAACTATGCCGACTACAGCGTCGTTCGGGTTTGTAATGATACTAAGAAAGGTGCTGATAACTTGAGGAGAGTTGACTACATTTCCTGCGATAACCATCAGAAAACTAATAGAAACAGATGAATTCATGAAATGATAATAGTAATAATAATAATAATTATAATAATACACAAGAAAGAGCAAAGGGAAACTAATTACAACAAATAAAAACAACAACTCAAGGAAAAAGAGAAAAACAGGTATTATGCAATTGAGAAAACCAAAATGGTAAGAAAACAATTAAATGGACACGTCAGAAAACAAACAAGCCAAATTGCGCATAAGAAGTCCTTGACATTGCAACGCAAAGGACACATAAATAGAGAAACTAAATGGCTTTTAATAACAACCAAGAATAACACCATAAAAAACTTATTAAATAAAAGCTCTGGGACTTTGAGATAGTAACGGATCCCCCAATACTGGCCAGAAGACGAGACTAAGTATTCGAGAACAAGATAAGAACTTGTCTACAGATAAATTTTGCTCTTTCGGCAAATCATAGAATAAAAATAAAAGAAAGCGAAAAGACAGACAAATACTTGTAGCTTTCCAAAGAGGTGAAGTTGTAGAACATGGTGAAAGTAATATCGATCGTATTTGTAGCCCTTGGTATAGTCCTACGAGACTGGTGGAACTAGTGATGGAAGGAAGAATCGAAACTATCAAGACCAAAGCACTGTAAGGATCAGCTTGCGTATTTAGGTGAGACCTGGAGATACCAGGGGATTTTCTCTCTCTCAGACTATCGTCAAAACTTGCACCTGTTTATTATTTTACTACTTGTAAGTTATGTGGTGACAGAGATGAAACAATGTTTGTTTGGGTTTATGGCATATCAACACTCAGAGGTTATCTAATGTCAAATCCTGTTTAAATACATATATTAAATATATGATTTGCAAATATATTTTGAAGATAACATTTTAAAACGAGCCTAAGCTCATTTTTGCTCTCAGTTCAATGGTTTCAAGTATCTTATACAAATAATTCTATTTACTATCAATTATTTGTTTCAACACAGATAAATATATTTTCAAGAACTGCTATGTGACACAATTTAATTTAACATCAGTCATTTCTTTGTGCACAGTTAAATGTTTATACATATATCATTTGTGAGCGAATAGTTTGTAGCTATCTATTTTTAATGGGTTGGAACTGATTTGAGTGCACACTATTGATATGGTTTCTATTCAGTTAAATGGTTTTAATTATTGCGATCTAACACTAATATTTCTTTTTAATATCAATCATTTGTTTAAACATAGTTAAATTTGACCTTATTGACATTGGCTGAAATACTTAGATAATCTTGAAGCGCTGAAAAGCTTTGTGAAAAACTTGCAAGGAGTATAATGATAATAGTATAGCTCCAGTGAAAGACCATCGGCTAACGCTGGTGAGAAAAACTCATAACGAGTATAATGATAATAGTATAGCTCCAGTGAAAGACCATCGGCTAACGCTGGTGAGAAAAACTCATAACGAGTATAATGATAATAGTATAGCTCCAGTGAAAGACCATCGGCTAACGCTGGTGAGAAAAACTCATAACGAGTATAATGATAATAGTATAGCTCCAGTGAAAGACAATCGGCTAACGCTGGTGAGAAAAACTCATAACGAGTATAATGATAATAGTATAGCTCCAGTGAAAGACAATCGGCTAACGCTGGTGAGAAAAACTCATAACGAGTATAATGATAATAGTATAGCTCCAGTGAAAGACCATCGGCTAACGCTGGTGAGAAAAACTCATAACGAGTATAATGATAATAGTATAGCTCCAGTGAAAGACAATCGGCTAACGCTGGTGAGAAAAACTCATAACGAGTATAATGATAATAGTATAGCTCCAGTGAAAGACAATCGGCTAACGCTGGTGTGAAAAACTCATAACGAGTATAATGATAATAGTATAGCTCCAGTGAAAGACCATCGGCTAACGCTGGTGAGAAAAACTCATAACGAGTATAATGATAATAGTATAGCTCCAGTGAAAGACCATCGGCTAACGCTGGTGAGAAAAACTCATAACGAGTATAATGATAATAGTATAGCTCCAGTGAAAGACAATCGGCTAACGCTGGTGTGAAAAACTCATAACGAGTATAATGATAATAGTATAGCTCCAGTGAAAGACCATCGGCTAACGCTGGTGAGAAAAACTCATAACGAGTATAATGATAATAGTATAGCTCCAGTGAAAGACCATCGGCTAACGCTGGTGTGAAAAACTCATAACGAGTATAATGATAATAGTATAGCTCCAGTGAAAGACAATCGGCTAACGCTGGTGAGAAAAACTCATAACGAGTATAATGATAATAGTATAGCTCCAGTGAAAGACCATCGGCTAACGCTGGTGAGAAAAACTCATAACGAGTATAATGATAATAGTATAGCTCCAGTGAAAGACAATCGGCTAACGCTGGTGAGAAAAACTCATAACGAGTATAATGATAATAGTATAGCTCCAGTGAAAGACAATCGGCTAACGCTGGTGTGAAAAACTCATAACGAGTATAATGATAATAGTATAGCTCCAGTGAAAGACCATCGGCTAACGCTGGTGAGAAAAACTCATAACGAGTATAATGATAATAGTATAGCTCCAGTGAAAGACCATCGGCTAACGCTGGTGAGAAAAACTCATAACGAGTATAATGATAATAGTATAGCTCCAGTGAAAGACCATCGGCTAACGCTGGTGAGAAAAACTCATAACGAGTATAATGATAATAATATAGCTCCAGTGAAAGACGATCGGCTAACGCTGGTGAGAAAAACTCATAACGAGTATAATGATAGTAGTATAGCTCCAGTGAAAGACAATCGGCTAACGCTGGTGAGAAAAACTCATAACGAGTATAATGATAATAGTATAGCTCCAGTGAAAGACAATCGGCTAACGCTGGTGAGAAAAACTCATAACGAGTATAATGATAATAGTATAGCTCCAGTGAAAGACCATCGGCTAACTCTGGTGAGAAAAACTCATAACGAGTATAATGATAATAGTATAGCTCCAGTGAAAGACAATCGGCTAACGCTGGTGAGAAAAACTCATAACGAGTATAATGATAATAGTATAGCTCCAGTGAAAGACCATCGGCTAACGCTGGTGAGAAAAACTCATAACGAGTATAATGATAATAGTATAGCTCCAGTGAAAGACAATCGGCTAACGCTGGTGAGAAAAACTCATAACGAGTATAATGATAGTAGTATAGCTCCAGTGAAAGACCATCGGCTAACGCTGGTGTGAAAAACTCATAACGAGTATAATGATAATAGTATAGCTCCAGTGAAAGACCATCGGCTAACGCTGGTGTGAAAAACTCATAACGAGTATAATGATAATAGTATAGCTCCAGTGAAAGACCATCGGCTAACGCTGGTGAGAAAAACTCATAACGAGTATAATGATAATAGTATAGCTCCAGTGAAAGACCATCGGCTAACGCTGGTGAGAAAAACTCATAACGAGTATAATGATAATAGTATAGCTCCAGTGAAAGACCATCGGCTAACGCTGGTGAGAAAAACTCATAACGAGTATAATGATAATAATATAGCTCCAGTGAAAGACGATCGGCTAACGCTGGTGAGAAAAACTCATAACGAGTATAATGATAGTAGTATAGCTCCAGTGAAAGACAATCGGCTAACGCTGGTGAGAAAAACTCATAACGAGTATAATGATAATAGTATAGCTCCAGTGAAAGACAATCGGCTAACGCTGGTGAGAAAAACTCATAACGAGTATAATGATAATAGTATAGCTCCAGTGAAAGACCATCGGCTAACGCTGGTGAGAAAAACTCATAACGAGTATAATGATAGTAGTATAGCTCCAGTGAAAGACCATCGGCTAACGCTGGTGTGAAAAACTCATAACGAGTATAATGATAATAGTATAGCTCCAGTGAAAGACCATCGGCTAACGCTGGTGTGAAAAACTCATAACGAGTATAATGATAATAGTATAGCTCCAGTGAAAGACCATCGGCTAACGCTGGTGAGAAAAACTCATAACGAGTATAATGATAATAGTATAGCTCCAGTGAAAGACCATCGGCTAACGCTGGTGAGAAAAACTCATAACGAGTATAATGATAATAGTATAGCTCCAGTGAAAGACCATCGGCTAACGCTGGTGAGAAAAACTCATAACGAGTATAATGATAATAATATAGCTCCAGTGAAAGACGATCGGCTAACGCTGGTGAGAAAAACTCATAACGAGTATAATGATAGTAGTATAGCTCCAGTGAAAGACAATCGGCTAACGCTGGTGAGAAAAACTCATAACGAGTATAATGATAATAGTATAGCTCCAGTGAAAGACAATCGGCTAACGCTGGTGAGAAAAACTCATAACGAGTATAATGATAATAGTATAGCTCCAGTGAAAGACCATCGGCTAACGCTGGTGAGAAAAACTCATAACGAGTATAATGATAATAGTATAGCTCCAGTGAAAGACAATCGGCTAACGCTGGTGAGAAAAACTCATAACGAGTATAATGATAATAGTATAGCTCCAGTGAAAGACCATCGGCTAACGCTGGTGAGAAAAACTCATAACGAGTATAATGATAATAGTATAGCTCCAGTGAAAGACAATCGGCTAACGCTGGTGAGAAAAACTCATAACGAGTATAATGATAGTAGTATAGCTCCAGTGAAAGACCATCGGCTAACGCTGGTGTGAAAAACTCATAACGAGTATAATGATAATAGTATAGCTCCAGTGAAAGACCATCGGCTAACGCTGGTGTGAAAAACTCATAACGAGTATAATGATAATAGTATAGCTCCAGTGAAAGACCATCGGCTAACGCTGGTGAGAAAAACTCATAACGAGTATAATGATAATAGTATAGCTCCAGTGAAAGACCATCGGCTAACGCTGGTGAGAAAAACTCATAACGAGTATAATGATAATAGTATAGCTCCAGTGAAAGACCATCGGCTAACGCTGGTGTGAAAAACTCATAACGAGTATAATGATAATAGTATAGCTCCAGTGAAAGACAATCGGCTAACGCTGGTGTGAAAAACTCATAACGAGTATAATGATAATAGTATAGCTCCAGTGAAAGACCATCGGCTAACGCTGGTGAGAAAAACTCATAACGAGTATAATGATAATAGTATAGCTCCAGTGAAAGACCATCGGCTAACGCTGGTGTGAAAAACTCATAACGAGTATAATGATAATAGTATAGCTCCAGTGAAAGACAATCGGCTAACGCTGGTGAGAAAAACTCATAACGAGTATAATGATAATAGTATAGCTCCAGTGAAAGACCATCGGCTAACGCTGGTGAGAAAAACTCATAACGAGTATAATGATAATAGTATAGCTCCAGTGAAAGACAATCGGCTAACGCTGGTGTGAAAAACTCATAACGAGTATAATGATAATAATATAGCTCCAGAGAAAGACAATCGGCTAACGCTGGTGTGAAAAAACTCATAACGAGTATTAGTAATAATAATAATAATAATAGTTATGGTGTTTTCAATTTCAGCAGACCACACAATGAAGATAAAATAAAACGAAAAGACAAACAGTTGGATCTTGCCCGAGAGTTGAATAAGCTGTAGAATACGAAAGCGACGATGATATAACTCGTAGATGGTTTCCTTGGAACGGCCTCCAAAGGCCTCGAAAAGAGACAGGCAGAACGGGAGATTAGAGTTAAAATCAAAATTATCCAGACCACGGCAAGAATATTAAGGAGAGAACTGCACACCTCAGGAGACGTGTTGTCTCACAGACTCCAGTGGATATCTGCCAGTTACAGCTGACCCCCTAAAAAACATGCAAGGATAATAATAATAATAATAATAATAATAATAATAATAATAATATGGGACTTTAACATATAAACGGATCACCTAATCCAGTGCCAGAAGACCAAACCTTATAATAATCAACAAAAAAAAAAAAAGAAAATTTGCAAAATTGTCGAATTTGCTTTCCCGGCGGACCACAGAATAAATTTGAAGAAATGTGAAAAGAAGGATAAGAACCTCGACCTTGCTAGAGAATTGAAAAAGCTGTGAAACATGAAAGTGACGATTGTACCCATTGTGATTGGTACTTTTGGGACAATAACTAAAGGATTATTAAAAGGCTTGGCGGACGGGTAAGTGACTATTCAAATGACAGCATTGCTGTGAACGGCCAGAATCCTGAGATGAGTCCTGGAGACTTGAGGAGACTTGCTGTCTCTCAAACTCCAGTGAAAAACCATCAGCTAACACTGATGTGAAAAAACTCTAAATATTATAATAATAATAATAATAAACCACAGAGAATTGTACAAGAGATTAAAATCTGACCATACCACCAAATGGTATACACGCAAATCAGAAAGCATCCAAAAATTGAGACAAAATTCTCGTGGACTTTGAGATACAAACAGATCACCGAATAGCTGCCCGAAGGACAAACTAAATGTTAGTCAACAAGAAGAAAAGACCTTATCATCAAGTGGATTTGACTTTTCTAGCGGACCACCGAGTGAAAATAAAAGAAAATGAAAAGATCGACAAATACTTGGATCTTGTCAGAGAGATGGAAATACTATGGAACATGAAAATGACAGTGAGAACAATTGTATTTGATGTCACTGGAACCGTCCACAATGCCTTGTAAAAGAGGCCGGAGGAAATGGAAATCAGAGTACGGATTGAAACCATACAAACAACAGCATTATTAAAATCAGCTAGAATACTTAGAAGAGTCCTGGATATCTGAGGAGACTTGCTGCCACTCAGCTTTCACTGATAGACCACCAGATAACGCCAGGGTGAAAAACTCACTAGACGCAAAGTAAATAATGAAATGAGGTAGAAAACCAAGAGATGCTGGGTGTAGGAAACGAAGTTAAGAAGAAACAATGAAAGAGGACATTAAACTTCCCTAATCGAAACCGCAATCATTTACTTACATCCGTGGTTGCGTTAAAACTTTCTATTTTCAATTACAATTTCATTTTCACCTCGAGAGTTGGAAGGCAACATATAAAGAAGTGAAGTTGATAGGCCATTATCTGGCACACGGCCATAAAGTATCATCCATGTTTCTCGACTCGTGCTAGCGTACAACACTGTCGCTCTCTACCCGACTCGCGTCTCATCCCAACCCTTACTGCGCCAACCACCATGCTTCTACTCTTCTCAATTCCCATGTCCTATCACCCTTTCAGCATATTAGGCTTTGGCAATCTTCCTAGTCTGTATGGTGGAATGAACAACAGATTGTGGAAATAATTCAACCAGCATGTTCTGAGTTGATAGCAAAGTGGCGAGATCACTGAATTAAAGAAGCCACAAGTTCGACAATTCAATCGTCTGTACAACGTAGATTTTGGCTCTTTAACATAAAATTACGAAGGTGAATTAAAATCCGATAGATCGATGGTAATCAAGTGGTTAGTTAGTCTTCTTGTAAAATCTGCCTTAGCGAACTATTCGGTCGGAAATCATAGTTTAATGCGTCAGTAGTTAATAACTGACATTTGATATTAATTGCAACAACGCTGATAGGCAGAGAGGCAGACGAGTCTCTTTAACCTTGATATAACAACCAATCTTGAAGAAGGAAAAATCTTAATTTAAATCAGCTGTACTTATATTGATGGGTGCACATAGCCTAACAGTAATCTCTCTATCTATCTATCTCTAATCGTGTAGAAAAGGAGTGTGGGTACTTGCCAAAAACCGGTATGCGAAATCTTAGCTTTTACTTTAGTTTGTTCCTTAATCACAAATCTAATCAGTTGGGTGTCCTGGTGGTGTAATGGTTAAAGCACTGGATTGCGGAATCATAGTAAGCGAGTTCGAACTCCAATTGCGCTATTAAGTTCACTTTCGGACAAATACACTTGGGAAAGGTATGAACCCCCTGATCTTCCCAGGGTTAAATAGTACCACTACTATTCTTCTAGAAGGATGGTTTGGCATTAAATAACCTACAAAAGTCGATATGCCATTAAACAAAAAAAAACTAATCTAAGCGGAGAAAACCCGACGACTAAAAACACCATGCAAATAACCTATATATATATATATATATATATGTGTGTGTGTGTGTACGTAAAGATGCAAATTTATCTATTGACAGGCGAAATTAAGACTTTTTGGGGGCATCCCTGTGGCGTAGTGCATAGACTACCGACTCGGAGTTTGCGCGTTCGAACTCCATTCGCGCTATTACATTCATTTTCAGATTAATACACTTGCGAAAAGGTATCACTTCCCCCGCCCAGTTATATGTTAAATAGTATCGCTGCTTTTCTAAAATGATGACTTTGGCTTTTAAATTACCAGTGATGGTTGATACGCCATTAAAAAAAAAAATAAATTTGAAATTTCTCAAAGTCTTATTTTATTCCTAAAATGTGCTTTACATACTTCCTTAGCATCAGGTTTATCGTCGTTTGATATTAACTCGATGATCAGAATTTAAATCCTGGACGAAGCTTTAAAAATGTACTCTACCACTTCCTATTTATCCTTCAGAAAAAATTCCGTTTTTTGTCTAAAATAGATGAAGTATCTGCGGTAATGTACAAACATTTAAGTGTAATACCTACGTTCATCGTCCAGGTAAGAATAAATTCCAGTCACTATTTTTACTGATTGTTACTGTTAAAATTACGTCTTAACCTCCGTATAATTCACCAATTTCTTTTCTCGTTTCCTCTAACAACAAAGAAAATGTTGACCAACGGCTGTCTGCCTATATATAATTTTCGGGACTTAAAGGTAAATGACTAAAACATGCTCTTATATCATTATATCCCTGAACCTCTCTCGCCACTTCTCCCTATCGTTCATCTCCTCTGGTAGGTCTTCAGGACCACATCCCGTCTCCTCACATAGCTGCTGAATGTATGTTCGAGCTGGTCGTCCTGCTTTTTCCCGGCCATATGTGGGGATCCATAGGAGTACATCACTTATGAGTTCGTCTCTACTTCTCTAGCAGTGACCTGCATGTCTGGTTCGTCTAACTTGGATAGTACATGATGGGAGGCAGGTGGCCGTATAGTTAGTGCCTTTTGGGGTGTTGCCGCCAGGATATAGATGTATTCTACATGAGAGCAGAATAAGGAAAAAAAAATTGTTTTCCTATTCCTAACATGTGCCAAATTTTCGGTTTAGGAAACAAGGAAAAAACGTAAAGGCAAGATTTTTTGAGTACGAATGGTGCTGTACTTGCACAACTCAGTGTTTCGCTCAAAAACAGTCGCAACTATTTTCAAATTAGCACCGACTCGTTCTGAATTCGCCTTGAGGTATAGGCATCATAAGTTGCTAAAACATAAATAAGTCTTCACCAAAATTCTAAATGAAAATGAAAAAAAAAAAAAAAAAATATTTCGAGCTTCACTCTTGACAATTTTTTCATCACACTCTTGAGAGAAAGTTTAGTCGGCTGGTTTTGTAGACCACGCCGACTGCATTTCTGATGTGGGATACCCCTACCAATGAGTGTCCAGCTTATGACACTGAACAATTTGATGAAGAGCCTCTTGTTCTGAAGTTTTGGGTAATGAAGAGTACCCCTTCATTACCATTACTCCCAAGTTCACTCTGACCCGGTATGGAAGTAATGTTAAGGCCCTAACTATGGGTCAAATAGAAATATATAATAATTTTCTTAACTTGAAACCATTTGACTGTTATGTTAAATAGAATAAGAAGTGTTAGATAGTAATACTAGACACAATTTAACTGTATGGAAACAAATGATTAGTATTAGATAAGAATACTTAATAAATAGAATTACTAATGTTAAATAGCAATACTTGAAACTATTTAACTGTGTGCAAGCAAATGAGCTCTGTCCCCTTTAAAAATTGTAACCCAAAAATTATTCGTTTACAAATCTTATATATTTAGTGTATATGTATAAAGAGGATTTGGTGTCAACTGACTTACAAAGGTTGATATACAACCAAGTAACCCAACACCTGTTGTACATAGCTGTTTTTTGCCCAGTCGGCTGGGGCTGTAGAATACACTGACTGCACCTCTGCAGAGGGGTAACCCCACTCCAATGAGTGTCCTGGCCTAAATTCTAACAGTCTGATGGTGAGGTCCCAGTAATGCTGGGGCTTTGGGGAAAGCGGAACACCCCTTCATTGCCATTGCTCCGAGGACCACTCTGACCCGGAGTGGTAGCACCTGATAGGGCCCTATCTATGGGTTAAATAGAAATAACGGCATACTTATGCTAAACTGAATTGTTTGAAATAGAAAAGTTTTTGACAATTAAACTGTACATACACTTAAACTGCGTGCTTATGCTAAACTGAATTATTTGAAATAAAACTATTTTTTGACATTGAAACTCTATTTACACTAAACTGAATTGTTTAACATAGAACTATTTTGACATTTAACTGTGTGTAAACGAAATCTTTACTTATTCTAAACTGAATTTGCTGAATTAGAACTGCTTGACTAAACTGAATAGCTAGAAATAGAAATGTTTTTTCACAATTAAACTGTACTTACATTTAAACTGCGTGCTTATGCTAAACTGTATTGTTTGAAATTGAAACTGTACTTACACTAAACTGAATTTTTTATATATAACTGTTTGAATAAACTGAATAGTTTGAAATAGAAATGTTTTTGACAATTAAACCGTGTACACATGAACCGAATTGTTTTAAATAGAACTGATTATTTACATAAAAATGGATTCGGCGTTAAATAACCTACAAAGGTTGATATGCCTTAAAACCCAACCAACCATGTTCGTTTTTATTACAGAGTCTGCGGCAGAAATACGTCCTATGTTTTAAAGTCACCTATGTGGTGTCAGTAAACTTAGGCAAGTGGTAATGGTAACTCAATTTATCTAATGTTTTGCCATTATTTTTTCAAATAGGATCAGTTATGATCATTGTTTAGACTGGTGCACACCGTATGTTTAGGGTGAAACATTTTTCAAGATTGGTGAATCTGTAATTACAACTCAGAATTTTTCGTGCTCATTTCATGTTATGTCAAAACGCCGATGTTCCGGATTGAAAATCGATACTTCTATATGTTAAAAATTCAAGACGCAAACGCACAGAGTACAACCGTCGTAACTGATCGTATCAGAATATATGGTAACACTTTAGTTGTATCGAGCTACTTCTGCCACTCGCTTAAAATCACTTGCACCACAAATGTGACAGTTGAAAATGAGAGAGGTATTTCTGTGTGTGGATTTGTTTGAAATTCATGTTTTAGTAAGACTAATTAATCGATAAATCATTATAAAAGTTTTGATTTTTTTTTTTAAATGAATCATCAGTCTGATAAAGAACTTTCAACGGAATATTCATCAATCAATAAGCTAAGCTAATTAATATTTCACTTTGTTTAGTTGTGAAAAAAATTATTTCTTACGTACGTTTTTTTTTCTTGCATCGTAGTAAACTCGTAGGCAAAGCATTGATCATTGCCATTGGGTAAATATGGTTATTGTCACAGTGTGTGAACTATGATATCATACAGAAACGACGACTACTCTAGTTATACATATTCCCCACAAACAACTCTCAGTGGAATTATGCTTATCATATATACCCAACTCCTCCGCTCGGGCAGGATATGACACAAGGTCAATTTTTAAGCGGAGTTTAACAGGTTTGAATTCAGAGTTTTCCTTCTCCTAGACTAGTTGCCTAACCAAGGCTGAAGAATTCAGTCTGCCCTACAATTTACCCATAGCTGGAGGGAGAATAATTGGATTCATGCCTTTCCCAAGGGTATTAGTGCTATGTGAAATGCAATGAGTCTCGTCCAGGATTTGGACTCGTGTCGCCGTGTCCATTTCCTTCGACGAAAACCATTACACCACAGGCACCTCCATAAGTGGAGTGGAATTATGCTTATAAAACTAAATATTTTAAACAGATATTTCCACAGTTTCGGCTTTGCCCAGTCGGCTGGGGCTGTAGAATACACCGAATGCACCTCTGCAAAAGGGTAAGACCTCTACCTCAACGAGTGTCCTGGATATAACAATAAACAATCTGGTGGTGAGGTTCTAGTAATGCTGGATCTTTGGAGAATGTGGAGTACCTCTTCATTACGATCGTTCCCTGGTTCACTCTGACCCGGAGTGGTAGCAGCTGACAGGCCCTATCTATGGGTCAAATAGAACTAAAGTGTATACTTATGCTAAACTGAATTGTGTGAAATTGAACTGTTTTAGCACGTAAACTGCGTACTCATGCCAAGCTGAATTGTTCGAAATAGAACTGTTTTGGCATTTAACTGTGTGTAAACAAAAACTATACTTATACTAAACTAAATTGTTTGAATTAGAACTCTTTGTTTAAACTAAATAACTTGAAATAGAAATGTTTTGACAATTAAACTGCGTATTTATGCGAAGTAGAACTGTTTATTTGTATAAAACTGTATTTGGCATTAAATAAACTACAAAGGTTGATATGCCATAAAACCGAAACAAACAAAAAAAAACCCAAACAATTTCGGTTTTTTCAAGGGAAATGTTTCTGTTTATAAATGAATGAATTCATTTAACAAATTCATATAGAACTTCTCAGCACAGAATGAGTATAGGATAACGGAATGTTTCTCACCTTTGGGCCCGTATTTTTTTTCACTTTCTTATTGTACCCTGATCTGTCCATTACTATATCATAACACAACTAGGAATAGAAATGCAAAGTACTTTCTCAGAACAACTGCTACTGCAATTTTCTTTAATGTTGGTACTTTTTTTGTAATCATTGCTTCAAGTACTTTAGACGTATCTTTTTTTTTTTTTTCTCTTTTGCAATTTATATAAACCGAGCGACAAAACTTGAAAATTTTGTGCCACTCGGTACTTTTCCTTAGGAACGGATTGGTTCACATTTTTATCTATCCGATGTTGCATCCATACAGTAATACCAAAAGAGACACACCTTGAAATAAATCCCGTTTAATTTTATCGGTGGGATCAGATTTCTATATGATCGACATTTTGTCAATAGCAGTCATCGCTTTCCCTGTGTGTATGTTGATATGCCTTTGCCCACGAGATAGAAATAATAAATATATCTTGCACAAACAGGATACGACACAAAGTCAATTTCAAAGTAGAATTTAAAAGGTTTTATTCAGTTTTCTTTCTCCTAGATTAGTTGCCATGCCAAGGTTAACGAGTCCAGTCTTCACTTCTATTTACCCATAGCTAGATTGAAATAGTTTCTTTCATGCCTTTCCCAAAGGTACTAGTGTTATGAGAAATGCAAACAGCCTCGTCGTGGATTTGAAGTCGGGTACCCACGTCCAATTCCTACGAAGATAACATCACATCACGAGCGCACACATATATATATGTATATAAGTTAATGTTTGCGAATGTTCCGGGAGACCAGGGTTCAATCCCAGGTCGAGTCACACCAAAGACAAAAAAATGATACTTGATGCCTCTATACTTAACACTCAACATTAAAAGGTACGGATTAAGGATAAGTGGAGCAATCCAAAGAAAGGAGTGGCGCCCAGTCCCACGCCTCAGTTTAGTAGCTATTGAAAAGGGAGTCTTCGGGTCGCCTTCGACAACGGTCTGCTAACTTACTTTACTATATATATATATATATATATATATATATATATATATATCTTGGATGACGGTTTTATGTTTTCGAAACAAGTGTCTTTTCAAGATTAGTGTAAAATATGTATCCTTGTGTCTTCAGTTTTTCCGAAACTTCTGACATAACTCTTTATTATACTAAGAATAATTTGTCCTCAGAGATTTCGTTTTTCTCAACTGAGATAATTAGTTCTGCAACAATTCTCCTATTCTTTCTTTCACTTTCCATCAGCCAACCCGATAAAAACTATTTATTTTTTGCCAAGGACAATTTAACTTTGTGATAATCTATCTTGTAGTTTCTTTTCAAAGATATTAATCTTTTGATTTACAGCCATTTTGAGACGCGGATGTAAGTGTGAACTTAACTCATTTCAATTCGTAGATTTCTGGTTGCTTCGGCACATTTCCTGAATAGTTGAAAAGCTTCCTCATCAAATTGTTTATTTTTATTCAAAGGAAAAAAAACCCCAATATATTTCAGTTTCTAAACACTTTCACCCGTTTAAACGTTTGAGGCAAGTAATTTATAATGCAAATATTTAAGTTGTTATTCCCTAAACCAAGCTTAGTTTGGCACAAGGCCAGATATATGAGATACCCTGTGAGCATCAGACTCACAAACAGTGGTTTACTGGACTATACAAACATTAATATTGCTAGTTTTTCATTCATAATAAAAGTAATATTTTTGTTTATAAAATCACACTTTTTTTCTCCTGACAAGTGAACTCCCTCTTTTGTATTCATGTTCTTACCATAAGATTTTGGCCAAGCCATTCCACAACCTTCTTCAGATGCATTATATACAAAGAAAAATAATGGATTTCTGTCACCATTTAGTTTCTTAATAAGAGATTTCTTACTATAATAATAATTAAGTGACAACACATTTGTAGGGCATCTAATGAGAATCAAACTCACTTTTATAGTAATGGTCAGCTGAGCAAACTAGCAAACCACTACTCTACAGTGAGTCACCGTTTATTTACTTATGTAAATGGTGTGTTCAAAGGAAGTAACTCAGTATTTATTTCTACTTCTCTTGAGACTATAATTGTTTTGGAGTATTGTAGACAAAATAAGTATACAAATACACCTAATATTTTATGATAGATTTTAAAATAATCAGAGAGTTAACATGCCTTAATCCTTATAATTCAGAGGGATATATTCTTTAATTTCTAATTACAGAATATTTACACTTATGAGTTTATTCACATTTAATTATGATATATAGTCTATAAATAGAATGTGAATTGACATTAAACTTAATGGCTACCAAAGACTGCATTTAAGCAAGTAAATTAGACGCAATTTTTTAGGAGTATTATTAAAATGCTTTTAAAAAAGAATGTTTCTAAGCTTTTTAGCTGATCATGAGATTAAATGGATTCTCTCTTTGTATGACACCTAATTGTAACACAAAGGCTCTAAGTGCATATAAGGAAGAAAAAAGCCATCGCTCTCTCTCTCATAACGGTGATCAAGAGAGTGGGTTGCTTACATTGGGCATTAGATGAACTCCCTTTTACAGTGAGGTGGACTGTAAGACAGAAAACATATGAGACAGATTCCACGAAAAAGATAATTTGTGGCAGATCTAATACAGTTAAAAAAAAACTTTCCTTGCATCAATAGTGATCCGAGAAAGTTTAGTTGAAATCAAGCAGAGCTTTAGTGGTACAGATGATTTAATATTTGGTAAGTTATAATAGGATTTGACAAAAAATCCTTTTTAATGTGTGTGTGTGGGGGGGTGTAAAAATCGAGACCCA
The DNA here is from genome assembly GCA_963585895.1 of Sepioteuthis lessoniana. Lineage (NCBI taxonomy): Eukaryota > Metazoa > Mollusca > Cephalopoda > Myopsida > Loliginidae > Sepioteuthis > Sepioteuthis lessoniana. The sequence continues at coordinate 127,352,420 of OY757904.1, read as the reverse complement.
TGTGCAGCCATTGCAAAAAATGCATTGTCTTCAGTATTCTTCTTCAGTAGTGCCTCTGGCACCAAAGGATCCACTTATCCCTATTATGCAGGTAGTGAATAAGGGGAAGGCCTCCTAAAACAAAGTAATGAACTTAATAACATCTACCCTTCAAAATGCCAGGTGTCTCACAAAAAACATAGGGGTGTGTAGTATTAATTATAAAAAGATTATACTTTAAATTTCTAACTCAGGGACATGCAATATTACTTATTAAAATTTCATAACATATTGCCCTCCAGTTTTCTTAAGTTTCAATAATTCATATCTGTAATATTTTATATTCTATACAATCAAATGAAGTAAATCAATTTGTCCAAAAACGAGAAATCCCAAAATCTAAACCAGAAAAAATAACCATCATTTAACTTAAGAAAAGTTTAATATTTGGCTTTGAAATTGAATGAGAGTTTGATCATTGGTTGTCTGTTACTCTTATTTTAATGAATAGTCAAAATGTTTTCACTCTTTCTTCAGTGCTGTATTAAATAAGCAAAAATTGTGCCAAGAATATCCTTTGAAATGTAGTTGCTTCAATTGAAAAACCACTGCACATGTTTCAATGGGTGGGTGTATATGAATACATGTGAACCAAATATAATGAAAGAAGGTTGAATTCCATTAATGTATATTTGCAATGCACTTGAAAGCCTACTGGACTTGTCAGCCATTGGCTGGGAGTTTTAACTTCCTTTGGGCAGTCAAAAAATGTTTCTTCTTTGATTTTATTAGATTATTTCTTTTTTCATTAAATGCAACAACAAAAAGAATGAAAAATGGATTCAAATGAAAACTGTACATTCTTTTAGTTCAAGTGAAGAGCATGCTGCACTAGTAAATGATTCTTTATTCTTTCCTCACTCGTTATTCAAAATCTACTACAATAAAAAAAAACATATATTTGTACATCTCTTTTTGTGTGCAGTATCCAAAATCAATTAGAATTTTCAAGAGAGATAACTTAAAATTAATATTGAGTTAGTTCTCTGAGATATACCCTTTACAAGAGTATGGATTTACACATCCCTTCCATTTCAGGCAGGATATAACACAGGGTCCATTTTTAAGCAGAGTTCAGCTGGTTTAAATCAAGAGTTTTTCTTCAACTAGATTGATTGCCATTGCAAGGCTAAAGAGTTTAGTCTGCTCAACTTCTTACCAATAGCCGCAGGGAGAAGAGATGCATTCATATCTACCCCGCTCCACCCTCAGGATATTAGCGTAAAATTGAAATGCAAATAGCCTCATTCAAGATTCAAACTCAGGTCACCATATCTCTTCCTAAAATGATAATGTTTATGCCGCCATTACTCAAGCCCTCCACAACGAACAGAATGTGACACAACATCAATTTTTTTATGAAGTTTTCCTTTTCCCTGGCTGGTTGCCATATCAAGGCTTAAGAAGTCATCCTGGCTTACTATTTACCTATATCCAAGAGAAGAGATGGATTCATGCCTTTCCCAAGGGAATTAGCACAAATGTGAAACACAGTCTTGTCCAGAATTAGAACTTTGGTCATCATCTCCATTTCCTAAAATAATTACCATTTCAGCATTGGCCTCTATTACCCAACCCTTCAATCACCAGCAGGATGTCAGAGTAAAGCTTGTTAGAATTTAGCTTTTTATTCTCCTCGTCTGGTTATTAAGCAAAAGAACCCAGTCTGCCCAATAGTAAATACAAGATAACTCGTTGTAGAATAGCAATTAACAAGTTACCTTAACAGACCATTACTACTGTAAGTAAAGTTGGCAGCCTGAGTCGAGGGTGACATGAAGGCTCCCTCTTCAATAGCTACTACACTGAGGTGTAGGAGAGGGTGCTACTCTATTCTCTGGATTGCTCCACTTTATCCTTGATCCTTACCATATAATGCTGAGTGTTAAGCAAGGTAAGAGTCTGATTCTCACCTGATGTTTCCCACCCACATCATAATAAATTTTCATAATTATATATGTAATCCTATCTATAAAACTCTGCAACATAAATTTTGTTTTTGGATAGTATACGTCATTTCTTAATTTTTTTATGTTGTAAAAGTATAGAAAATTATCATTACCCTCATCAAGCTTTGCTTTTAAGACCTGGATAATGAGATTTAGGAATTAACCTATATTCTCTGTAAAAATGGGCAAATTTGCACATTTTTTCATTTACATCTGAATGAAATTACATATGCAGGAAAATGTAGATATATTTATACAAAAGCGTAACAAAAAATGAGCAAAGATATTTAAGTTAACGACCATCGTTGAGGGCGACTAGAAGGCTCCCTTTTCAATAGCTACTACACCGTGGTGTAGGGGAGGGTGCTACTCCTTTCCCAGGATTGCTCCACTTTATCCTTGATACGTACCTTATAATGCTGAGTGTTAAGCAAGGAGGTATCAAGTACCATTTTTAAAGTCTTTGGTATGACTCCACCTGGGATTGAAATACTCCCGGACCATTGGCGAACACTCTACCCACTAGGCTAATGTGAGTTATTTTTTGAGATTTACAACTGTAATGTGAATAAATTGCACATATCAGCCCCAAAATATAGTTTCAAATTGTTTCAAAAAGTTCATTGCCCAGGTTATGAAAGTAGTTTAAAGAGAAAAATCAGCCATTTCTATTTTCTTTTCAACTAAAAATAACACTTTCTGCCCTGGAACTACAAAAAATAAAAATTCTGTTACAGACTGTAGGCAGAAAAATATTTCAAAACTCACATATCAAAAAATTATTACAAGGATGAAGTATCACTTCCATATATGCAGTCATTTTGATTGACATGGACAGTTATATGTATAATAGCAGTATTCAGTTGGTTGGTCATTTTTATGATATGTCAACCTTTGTTAGTTTATTTTATGCTGAAGTCAGTTTTATAATTATAGTCTTCAATTCTATATGGCACAAAAAAGTATCTCTACAATCATTTGAAACTGATAAACATTTTATATTTGGTTTTAAGAGGCAATGAATTAATTTTGTTCAGAATCATTTAAAAAATTATTTCAAATAGATCTATTTGATCAATAGATGTGACCCTAATAGATATTATTTCTCTTGGTTAAAGTGTATCTGGGAAGCCTCACTATCAAATGCAGTTCAGTACCATACTATGTATACTTAATTGTGTAATGGTTATCGTCAAAGGAAATGGACATGGTGACACGAGTTCAAATCCTGGACGAGACTGATTGCATTTCATATTGCACTAATACCCTTGGGAAAGGTATGAATCCAATTATTCTCCTTGCCCAGTCGGCTGGGGCTGTAGAATACACCGACTGCTTCTCTGCAGGGGGGTAAGACCCCCCCAACGAGTGTCCTGGATATGACACTAAACAATCTGATGGTGAGGTTCCAGCAGTGCTGGAGTTTTGGGGAATGCGGAGTACCTCTTCATTGCCATAGCTCCCAGGTCCATAGATGGTAGCACCTGATAGAGCCTTATCTATGGGCTAAATAGAACAGCATACTTATGCTAAATTGTTTGAGTAAACTGAATAGCTTGAAATAGAAATATTTTTGACAATTAAACCGTACTTACATTTAAACTGCGTGCTAAAGCTTAACTGAATTATTTGAAATTGAACTGTTTTTTTACATTAAAACTGTATTTACACTTAACTGAATTGTTACATATAACTGCTTGAATAGTTTGACATGGAAATGTTTTTGACAATTAAACTGTGTACTTGTTTTAAATAGAACAGATTATTTACATAAAAATGGATTTGGCGTTAAATAACCTACAAAGGTTGATATGCCATAAAACCCAACAAACCAAATCAAACCAATTATTCTCCCTTCAGCTATGGGTAAATAGTAGGGCAGACTGGGTTCTTCAGCCTTGGTGAGGTAACTAGTCTAGAAGGAGGAAAACTGAATTCAAATCTGTTAAACTCTGCTTAAAAATGGACCTTGTGTCATATCCTGCCCGAGCAGAGGGATAGGTAAATATATATGTATAGTTAATAAAAATGAAGTTAGGATTTTATACATTTGCAATTATTAATCTTTTGTTTATTTTCCTCTTAAAGACAGAATTTACTGTAGCTCTGTATTTGAAGAGGTGTCACTAATTATATGCTTTTTCAATATAATTTTCTTAAGACTGACCATTTTTTTACTGTTGTTCAAATATTATGCAAGAATGTGTATATTTCCTAACTCACTCTGTTCTGTATAAGTTGTTGTCTAAAAAGAAATAAATACTATCCCATCATTTCATTAAAAATCTTTAGTCTGGATTGACATCCAAACATTGATATCTGTATTATACAATATCAAATGTCCAACTATTTGAGATATCTTTTGTATCGATTATACAATTTTCTTCAAGTTTACAAAATTAAATGTATTTTTGCCTGAATCATTTCTTTTTTAGATTATACATTCTTAAGCATTTTTTTTAAACTGCTTAAATAAATTGTGTACATAATTAAGAATTTAATTTTTTAATTAGAATATTGCAAAGATATAAAGGTAAAAAGTAAATGTTTATCTAATTTCTTTTTCAGATGAGATGTTACGTTAAAATCATTGAGTGTTTTTCACATCTCTGAGGGTTTTTTTCTATCACAGTATTTCAGCTGCCACTAAAATACCACTTTGAAAAGGAGCAGAGATAGAAGGGTCATTATTATAAATCATTTCGACTTGTATTATCCTTCATCTTCCTAATTCTTATTGCCTTTTCTTAACACTACTAACACATACAAAAACAAAAATGTCACTAACCAATCACAGATTGGAGTATTGTATGGCTTTTCAGATCTTATTTGGACCAGGCTTTGCTGAGGTTGAGGGGCATGTATGTCTTAGCCCCTCCTGGTGATAGTGAGGGGCTTTATACTTCCTGTGATCCCTGTTTAGTTTGGCTTGGTTTGGTTTCTTTGTTTAATGGCATATCAACTCTTTTTAGGTTATTTAACGCCAAAGCCATTCTCCTAGAAGAACAGTAGTGGTACTATTTAACCCATAGCTGGGAGGATAAGGGGGTTCATACCTTTCCCAAGGGTATTTGCCCGAAAGTGAATGTAATAGCGCGACTGGAGTACGAACTCGCGTACTACGATTGCGCAGTCCATTGCTTTAACCATTACACCATGAGGACACCCCCTTTAGTTTGGCTTGTTTTATGGCACATCAACCATTGTTGGTCATTTAATGCCAAATCATTTTTTTACATATATATTAAATATATGATTAATATTTTTAAACACGCCCAAACTCATTTTTTCACAGAGTTAAATGGTTTCACTTACTTCTCTCAAATACAAATACAGTCAAATGATCAAACAGTTCTATTTCAGACAATTCAGTTTAGCACAAGTACAGCTAAAATGTCAACTGTTCTATTTCAAACAATTCAAATTAGCATCTCAACAAAGTTGAATGATTCCAAGTATTGCTACATATCACTAACAATTCGCTTAAACATCAATCTTTTGTTTACACTCAGTTAAATGATAAAAAAATTTCTACTCTGAAAAATCCAGTTTAGCATAAGAACACAGTTTTTGTTTACATACAGTTAAATGTAAAAACAGTTTTATCCGAAAAAAAACTCAGGGTAGCATTAGTAATTCTTGAATGTAAAACAGTTCTATTTGACTCATAGATAGGACCCTATCAAGTGCTACCATTCTGTGTCAGAGTGAACCTGGGAGTGATAGCCATAAAGGGGTAGTCTGCATTCCCCAAAGCTCCAGCATTACTGAAGACTCACCTTCAGATCATTTAGTGTCATATCCAGAACACTTCCTGGGGGTGTCTTACCCTTCTGCAGGGATGCAGTCAGTGTATTCTGCTGTCCCAGCCAAACATGCACTGTTTCTCACTGTCATGAAAGTAGTGAGCAAAGTGAGTTGTTATAAAAAGTTAAGTGAATTAAGAAGATGAAAGATAATGCTAGTCAAACTTATAGATATCAATGATGCTTATAGGAGAGTTAGTGCTCAATGAACGCAAATGAACAAAGAAAGAAAACATGTACAAAACTAATGCGTTAATAGACTCGTATCATTTCCACTACAATGGCAATAGAAGCAGTGCCACGGAGAATGCATTCATCAGATGATGACCTTGGGGGCCAGGCACAGTTTAGGAGCTGAAATATATCATTATTATATATGAATAAGTTTTGGGGGAGTCCCTATGGTTTAGTGACTAAAGTGCTGGATTGGGGCCTTGATATAAGCAAGTTCAAACTCCATATTTACAATTATATTCCCTTTTCGATTAATACTCTTGTGGATTGTATGAGCCTCGTTATCCCACCAGCTAAGAGTGTAATATAATGGCTGAGGGATTTTGTTTTATGCCTTTGGGTTTTCTTAGGGCTGAGAACATTTCGGCTCAGTGCGTGGGTGCAACATTAACACTGGTGTTCACGTGCGCAGAGCGGACGTGTCACTCAGAGATGTCACAATAGTCCGAGATGAGAAACGAGGTTACAGAGTGCGAATGACGTCATGCACCAGAAGCGCGCTGAGTATTTTGGAAATTTGAAGAAAGTAAGTAGAGTTTAGACTAGACGTTGAGCGAGACGGTAGACTTTCGCTTGCTCACGGAGACCTTTGTGGCGGGTGCCGCATGAGATGGGGGGGGAGGCAGATGGAAGGGCCAGCATAGAAAGATTGTGTCTCTCTCTCCTTATGTCGAAGAACTTTTAAACTCAAAGGTAATAAAAAATGTTTTGTTCCTGAACAAAGAAGTCGTTATGTGTTTTTCGAATTTCGAGATTCCTATGTTCTATCTTTATGGACATTCGATGTACGTTTCCACATAGCCACATCATGGCTATGGTACAGGAGTTAAATTGTAACTTTACTGTTCTTCTGCAATGATGGCTTTGGCATTGAATAACCCATGAAAGTGATATGACATTAAAATAAAGAAACCAAACTAAAACAATATCCAGTCCCACTATGATGTTTACTTTTGGACTAATACCCTTACTAAAGGTATAAACCTCTTTAGCTCTCCCTAAGCAATTGGTTAATTTGTACCACTACCACTCTTCTATAAGGATGGATTTGGTATTAAATAACTGAAGAATGAAGATAGAAAGAAAAATAAATCAACAGACAAACACCAAAAACAGAGGCAATCCGTGACTGGAACTCAGTTACTCTGTGAACCCTCTTCCAGGTGTCACCCTATCCAATCGTCTTTCATATTATTCACTGGTGACACTGTCTTCAATATTACTCTCTATACCTCGAGCGCAAAATATTTTTCTTTCAACACTCACTGCACCTTTCTTTTATAGCTGGTAAAGCACACTGGTCACACGTGGTTAATATGCATAAATATTGTGGTTCCAGTGCATACTTATTTTCTCCTTACATTAAAGCTCCGCACACCAAACAAAGACGAACTCTTTTATGGCGACGATAAGGTAAGTCATTACTGTATTCATTATCGGATTCAAGTTTCTGACCATCACGTCTGCAACAATAACCCATTAAGACAAATATGCCATAAAAAAAGAAAAAACAAGCAAAACTGAATAAAGTTTGGAATTAAATCCAACAGAATGGAAAATCAGATTGATATGTTTTGCTATTAAGATAGCTTCTTTATTTCTAGTTGAGGCTGTGTCAATCATTATTAACGCTAATCTGAACTCGGATTATCCTTTATCTTAGTGGGAGTTCCTTATGGCATTGTGGCTAATGTGCTGGACTGTGGTATTATAGTAAGTGAGTTCAAACTCTAGTCATGCTATTCACTTTCAGATTAATACCCTCAGGAAAGATATGAATCCTCACATACCACCCAACAAAGAGACCTACATCTTAATACTTGTGGCTTTTTATCACAACTTGCTTAGGTCCTCTCTTCCTTCTGTGATTGCAAGGAACAGGACAAATCAAAAACAAGAATAAAAAGTAAGCTCCCAGTGATATTCAATCTCACATCTATTTTATGGAAGCCTTGTTTTCTGTACTAGTTTCTATACAAACTCAATATGTTTTTGTATGTGTGTGCTCTTAACACAACCAGTGTGTAAAATAATTATAATAAATGTGGTTTGGTTTCTTTGTTTAATAGCATAACAATGTTTATGGGTTATTTAATGTCAGAGCTTTCCTAATAGAAGAACAACTGTGGCACTATTTAACCATTAGCCAGGAGGATAAGGAGCTTCATACTTTTACCAAGCATTCTTAAGATTGGTCAGAATACTGAGAAGCATCCAGGAAAAAGGAGGAGACTTGCTGTCACTTAGAATCCAGTGAAAGACTATCAGCTAATGATGGTGTGAAAAACTTGCCTCTTTTGTGTATCATATTTACCAACCCCTCTGCTCGGGCAGGATATGACACAAGGTCCATTTTTAAGCAGAGTTTAACAGGTTGGAATTCAGAGTTTTCCTTCTCCAAGACTAGTCGCCTCACCAAGGCTGAAGAACCTAGTCTGCCCTACTATTTACCCATAGCTGGAGGGAGAGAATAATTGGATTCATACCTTTCCCAAGGGTATTAGTGCTATGTGAAGTCTCATCCAGGATTTGAACTCGTGTCACCATGTCTATTTCCTACGATGATAACCATTACACAATGGGCACCTTTAGTGTATAGACCAACACATTCAAAAAGAGGTAAAATCATGAAAAAGCTTTCAAGATTAGACAACGGATAGACATATCATATGATTCCATAAATATGCACGATAGAATATTTCAAAAGGTTCAAAATTTCCGAGCAAAGGATTACCTTCATCGAGAGCCATGGAAAATTGAAGAATGGAATTAAGAGCTTAATGAAAAAGCTTAACAGTTATTCATATTTCTTTTTCTTATTTTCTTTATTTTAATGGCATATCAATTTCCATGGGTTATTCAATGACAAAGTCATTCTTTTACCAAGCATATCCGTCTGAAGTTAACACAATTGTGTGAGTGGAATTTAAACTTGCTTACTACAATGTTGCAGGCCAGCATGTTAGAAGTTTCTCCATAGGATCTCCACCCTCTTCAATAGACATGTTGCCAAACAATCAGAGACTCAGGTATTGAGTATGTCTGTTAGAGTTTGTTGGATTTCTGCGATACTATTTGTGCTCTCCAAGCTCAGTTGATATAGCAGAATACAATATGAGTTTGTTTTTCTCTGGAAACTTATTTTTGTTTCTAATGAATGCTGTTTTTTTGCTGTAGTAAAAGATAACCTGAGTATGTAGTAATAAAAACAAGAATAATTAAGAACATGAAGGATAATATTTAGTCAAAATTATTTATAATAGTTTGCAGAGGCTCGTCTATAAAGAAAGTAAATAAATTCATTGAATTAATTGAAATAAATCAATATACAATTATTGAAAAAAATATTTGTAATAATTTACTTCCAGAAGGACAATTCATGAACTGAACAATTAATTTATAGTCAAAGAATAAATAAAATCTTTGAAAAAATAACATTGTTTTTCTTGTAAATAACTTTTCTGTTGTCAAAGGAAAACAAAAAATATCTTTATTTTTGCACATATTTTTAATTGGTTTCATTTTCTTAATCCACTTGTGTGTTTGGTTAACCATGAAAAAAAAAACAATGTTTAATCAATTATTTTTGTTATAAATTTTTAGACAACATTCAATGTTTGTCTATTAAAATAGAAAAGGTATTAATTCAATCTTCATCTCAATATATCAGCCCAGTCAGCTGGGGCTGTAGAATACACTGACTGCATCTCTGTAGAGAGCTAAGACCCATCTTTCCCCTTATGAGTGTCCTGGTATATGATACCAAACAACCTGATCGTGAGGCTCCAGAAATGCTGGGGCTTTTAGGAATGCAGAGTACCAATTCATTGCCATTGCTCCCAGGTTCACTCAGACTCAGAGTGGTAGTACCTGATAGAGTCCTATCTATGGGTCAAATAGAACTGTTTTACATTTAAACTGTGTGCAAACAAATAACCAATGCTAAATTGAATTGTTAGAAGTAGATGGTTGGTTGTTTAGGTTTCATGGCATATCCACCTTTGTAGGTTATTTAATGCCAAATCCATTTTTATACAAATAATCAGTTCAGCATGAGTGCAGAGTTTAATTGTCAAAAACATTTCTATTTCAAGCTATTCAGTTTAGTCAAACAGTTCTAATTCAGTTTATTATAAGTATAGATTTTGTTTACACTCAGTTAAATGTCAAAACAATTCTATATTAAGCAATTCAGTTTAGTGTAAGTACAGTTTCAATGTCAGAAACAGTTCCATTTCAAACAATTCAGTTTAGCATAAGTATGCAGTCTAATTGTCAAAAACATTTCTGTTTCAAGCTATTCAGTTTAGTCAAACTGTTCTAATTCAAACAATTCAGTTTAGCATTATGTGACCCATAGATAGGGCCCTATCAAGTGCTACCATTCCAGGCTAGAGTTGACCTGAGAGTAATGGCAATGAAGGGGTGCTCCACATTCCCCAAAGCCCCAGCATCACTGGAACGTCATCATCAGATATTTTAGTGTCGTCTCAGGACACTAATGTGAGGAGGGGTCTTACCACTCTGCATAGGTGCCGTTGGGGTATTTTACAGCCCTAGCCAACAAAGCAAAGAAGTAGAACTGTTTGATCATTTAACTGTGTGCAAACAAACGACTGATGTTTAAATTGTTACAGTTAGATAGCAATTCTTGCTCTCATTTAAATGTATGAAAAAAAAAGGCCCAAGCTCATATAAAAATGTCATCAACTAAATAGATTTAAAATAATATATTTAATATATATGTATAAACAGGATCTGGCATTAAACAACTGTTGTAACATAACAAAGGTTACTGAATGAGAAATAACTTAAAAAAGAGGTTGGAAATTAAATGGATATCTTTATAGCATTAACAAATCACAATTCTTGCCAGCAGCGTGAAGAAGGTAACCGCTGCTAATGGTGACTATTTAGTATATTTTCACCCCCTCACAATGGTGTCCAACATATTTATGAGGAATGGGACATAAACATTAATGTTCATTAGTAGGGTATATAACAGTAACTTACAATGACTGATATGCTATAAAACCAAACCAAATCGAGTATATCTTTTCTTCATTGGATACATACGAATATATGTATATATAAATATCCTTTGGTAAGAAGGTGAATAACAATGATCATCATAGGAAATGGAATCAGCTATTCAAGTTCAAGTCCTAGATAAAACTGTTTGGGAAAGGCATGAAGCTGTTGGTAAATAGTCAGAAAGACTGGATTCTCTAGACTTGGTTATGCAACCAATCAAGGAGAAGAAAAACTCAAAATCCAAACCAGCTTTACTCAACTAATAAATTGACCTTGTGTCATAATCTGTCAAAGCAGAGTGCTTCAGTAAATACCAATATATATGAAAGAATGAGGAACAGTTCTTATTTAAAGTATTAGACATCAATGCCCAGAAAATTTGATTCAATCTTCAGCAGAATTTTATGCATTTTGAAATTTTAGAAATAAGAAGGTCAATCAAAGAATAAGGTGAATGTTGAATAAGGAGATAGCAATACGAAGCACTGTTTACAGCTGCGGCTTTTTTATGGAAACTAATTGGGATGGGTCCTTTCATGTCCTAGAAGACAGTTAGCATTATCTTCTTACTGCCCACCATACTGGAACTTTCTCTTTACCAGAGAGTCAATGTGTTTTCACTCCATAGAATGACTTTTTAACTAGAGGAAAATCCAAGTTTTGTCTATCTGTAAATATTTTTTTACTGAAAACATTCTTCTCCTTACACACCACATTCTTCTATAAATTTCACATGGTTTGCACTTCTCAGCCAGCAAGGATTTGATGATAGACCTCTGTTCAAGCCTGAAAAACTCTGTTTGATTTGCTGCCATTTGAATAGCCTCAAAACAAATATTTTTGTGAGATTAAAATATTTTTTTGTATAAAGTAACTCCAAACAATAAAGAATTTACATTTACAGAAAAAGAATTCTGAAAAAAAAATTTTGATTTTTTTAAAAAAAAATTCTCCTTGTGAACCCTTGTATATTTATCTTCTTTACAAGTACGTGTTGTCTAAAAGGTTGCCGAGAGATTTAGAAATGAAATGTCTATAAAAACAAGAATAGAAATAATCTTAGCAGAAGAATGTTTCACGATTTAAGCAAGTTGATCTTCCTCTTGTAAATTTTCTTTTAGTATAAAAATAGTCATAGATATTCAACAAACATAAATGTTATTATTCAATAAGTATTGCTTAATCCAGGTTGCATACAGTGCCTGTTGTTACCAAGTGGTCACTCATCTAAGTACTGAACAGGCTGATCATTGCTTTATTTTGGGAATGAAATTTTACTTTCTGCATCATTTGATCATAAATTAAAAAAAAAAAAGCATGGCTTAGATTTGGCTCTAAGTCAGAAGTAGCTGGCATTCAGAGAGAATTAAACAAAATATTGATCTGTGAGGCTGGCTTGTTAACCATACCCCAACAATGGAATGCCCAACAAACAGAAATGTTAGTCAACTTCTAAATTCCAAGAGGACATTTAGAAACCCTGTAATTCTTTCTTAAATGTTAGATCATCATTATGTTCTTATAAGTAAATAACTTGAGTTAGAAGCAAAAAGTAATTACCCTGCCCTGTTAATTTGTGACAAAAAGCAACTGAAAATTAAAAAGCAAAAATTGATAATTTGCAGAAGAGTAGCGAGTTTAAGTTATCTCATGAGAGAGATGAAACAGTTTATCTCATTATAAGTAAAAACCTAAAACTGGCACAAAAGGAATACAAAAGTAGGCATGATTGGATGGAACAGGTTATCCACTGAGAACTGGGCAAGAGATTAAAATTTGACCATACTGGCAGATGGTATATGCACAAACCAGAATCTATCTTAGAAAATGAGATGCAATATATTCACTGTGACTTTGGGATACAAACAAATTAACAAATACCAGCCAGAATACCAGATCTGTAATTAGCAAGAACAAAAGAACTTTATGGTCTAAAATATAGACAAATACTTAGATCTTGCTAAAGAACTGAAAAAGCTGTGGAACATGAGGATAATGGTGATACTAGTTGTAGTTGGAGCTTTTGGTATGATCCAAAAGGCTTGAGAAAGAGAATAGAAGAACTAAAACCACAGCAATTTTAAGATAAGTGAGAATACTAAGAATAGTCCAGGAAATGTGAAGAGACTTGCTGTCACTCAAATATCAATGAAGAGTCGTCAGTTAAAACTGGCATGAAAAAATGCCATAAAAAAGAAGTTCTAGTTTAACTAGTGGAATTCTTTTTTTTTTTTTTTTTAAATCTACATTCTTTACTGAGGACTAGAGAATAAAGGTTTGTGAGTTGGGATAAAAACAGCTAGAATTAAAATTAACCAGTTGAAAAACTGAAAATAATTCCCAAAGCTGCACCTAAAAAAATAATAATCTCATCTTTCATCCAAGAAGCTTGGACAAATCTTGATTGTCATTCATACATATATGTCAGTACACTATCACCTATAAATAAGTACACCCTGAACAATCTTTTAAAATAGGTAAATTTTCTTCTGAACCAAAGATACCGGGTTTTTTTTTTTATTTCTAGTTGAACAATATACAATCAAAATGGATATTATTAGCATCTCTAAAACACTGAAACTGTGTTACTAAAAATATCTATATATATAACAGCCCCAAAATAAACACATTATATATATATTTATGTAATTTTATTTTTGGTTGCAAAAGTGTGACAATTTTAATTCTAGTCTATCTGCACTTTATTCGTATGCCTATTTATACTTTACTTCTAAAACATACCTCTTATTCTACCAATAGCTGCGTGTAGAAGAGAAGGGTTCATGCCTTTTTCATTAGCATTAGTATAAAATGAACACAAACAACCTCGGTAGATATTTTGAATTCAGCAGAAGAGTAAATTGCTGGTTACATTTTACACACCAAAGCCTATTGTGCCATCCACCAATCAACAGTGAAAAAACAGATCAAAATTCAGATAATAATTGCAATAGGCTTCTGACTTATTGATCTATGTGTACACATTACTCTCTCTCACATATATATATATATATATATATATATAATCTACACGGGTATGTCTGCACGAATAAGCTTTATGAAGGTAATTCTGAAGAGCACTCCTCTAAATAATCAATTTTTGATTAGCAAGCAGAAACATTTGTTAATCAAATATTGATTATCTACAAGTTGTCTGGAACTTGGCATTTTAAACTTACTGTTAATAGTTCACAATAGCAGACAGTTTTACCCTGTTTAATTAGCGAGTGTTCACAATATGTAATCTCTCTTTCAGTTTTGATTTATTCTACAACTGATTTATACAAAAGATTTTATGAAGTCGTATTCTGTGTTTTGAAATTTTGTTTTGGATACATTCAAAGGAAATTTTACATATATAACATCATTATTCAATCATTAAAGCTTATATTAGTTTCTGGTCACTGACAATCCTTGGTTTTCTTTGAATCTATCAATATTATATGAAAATCCTCAATGTTTGTTTATAATCTCTAAATCAGTGTTTCATGACGGGGTCCATACTGCTCCTAGGAGAGGCATTAAAAGATATGAAGGGAATTGAAGAGCAAATTTATATTTCATCATCAGAGAAGTATAGATGGAAGATCAACACTCTATGGCTAAAGTTATGGTTGGTTGGTTGGTTGGTTGTTTTTTTATGACATATCAACCTTTGTAGGTTATTTAATGCCAAATCCATTTTTATGCAAATAATCAGTTCTTTTTCAAACAATTCAGTTTTACATGAGTACACAATTTAATTGCCAAAAGCATATCTATTCCAAGCTATTTGGTTTAGTCAAACAGTTCTAATTCAAACAATTCAATTTTGTGTAAATACAGTTTCAATATCAAAAACAGTTCTATGACAAATAATTCAGTTTAGCATAAGTAGAGTTTCAAAATCAAAAACAGTTCTATTTCGAGCAATTCAGTTTTGCATAAGTATGTAGTTTAAATGTCAAAACAGTTCAGTTTAGTGTAAATATGCAGTTTAAATGCAAAAACAGTAAACTCTCAAAACTACAGTTAAGTTCTATTTAACTCATAGATGGGACCCTACCTATCACACTGAGCCAGAGTGGACCTGGGGGTGATGGCAATGAAGGGGTAGTCTGCATTCCTCAAAGCTCCTGCAATACTGGAACCTTACCATCAGATTGTTTAGTGTCATATCCAGGGCACTCATTAGTGGGGGTCTTACCTCTCGGCAGAGATGCAGTCAGTGTATTCTACCCAACCCCCAGCTGACTGGGCAAGCTAAAGCCATGGTTCATTATGCACATAGATACTGTGTACACCACCTGACAATGGAAAGTAGGTAAATTTTTAAAAAAATCTTGGATGACATTTGTAATAACTATAAATTTATCTCTTACAACTTCATAAGGAATGAATACGAGATTTAAGAAAAGTGTGGCAGCAACCATTATTTTTCAAAGGGGAAAACTGAAGCTGATTAATCCTCAGATAATGATGCTGCAGAGGTGTTTTCTCATGGGGTCTATATTACACCCTGGGTTGATCAGAATTATCTGAGGGCTGTGACATAAAAAAGAGAAAGGCAAGAATCCATCTCTTCTTCCCAGCTATGAGTAAAATAGTTGGAAATACTGGATTCTTCAGCCTTACTAAGACAACTAATGTAGATGAAGAAAAAACTTTGAATTTGAACTAGCTGTACTCCATATAAAGACTGACTTTGTGTCACATCCTGTTCATGGTTGAGGGGTTGAATAAATGATTACATTAGAGAATAAGGGACATTTTCCAATGCTCCCTGTACACATGGACTTGCCAGTGTGGTCAACTAGCAAGAACCTACCTACAACAGCTCTGCGCAGACACAGGATGCAGTCTAGAAGACCAATTTGGAGTAATAGAAGATAGGAAGGGATGGTGTGGGAGAATCAGAAAAATTCATGCTAGAAGCATGTCTTGATGATGATAAAGGGTGTTATAAGCATAATGGTTATCATCATAGGAAATAGATTCAGTATTGCCCAGTCGACTGGGGCAGTAGAATACACCGACTGCTTTTCTGCTGAAGAGTAAGACTTCTCCAACGAGTATCCTGGATACGACATTAAACAATCAGATGATGAAGTTCCAGTAATGCTGGAACTTTGCTGAATGCGGAGTACCCCTTTATTGCTATCGCTCAAGGTCCACTCGAACACAGAGTGGTAGCACCTGATAGGGTTAAATAGAACTAAACTGCATACTTATACTAAACTGAATTATTTGAAATAGAAATGTTTTAATATTTTACTGTGTGTAAACAAAAACTATACTCATACTAAACTGAATTGCTTGAATTACAACTGTTTACCTTTACTTGAAATAGAAAGATTTTTAACAAATAAACTGTGTACTTATACTAAACGGAATTGTTCATTTGTATAAAAATGGATTTGACATTAAATAACCTTCAGAGGTTGATATGCCATAAAACACAAACAAACAAAATAGATTCAGCAACCAAAATTCAAATCCTGGATGAGGCAGTTTGCATTTCACTTTGTGTTAATACCTTTGGGAATGACATTAATCTTTCTCCCTGGTAAATAGTAGGGCAAACAAGATTCTTTTGCCTTGATAATGCAACCAGTTTTGGTATAGGAACACTTTGAATTCAAACCAGCTTAAAAATTAACCTCATGTCACATACTTCCAATGGCATAGATGTTTAATAATTTATACATAATGGTATAATTTGTGAGTAGTAGAAGACATCTAAACATTTGGGGTGGGCATTTGCACCAAAAGGTTGAGAAATACTTCTCAAAATTGATGAATCTACAACTTTTTAAACACAAGATTTCAGAATTCTTATTTTTCTAATAACTATACCACTCACATATGACGTTTATTCATATAAATAATATATAATTATACATATAAGATTATTCACATCAAACATATATTTTACTCTTTACTAAATTCATGTTTTATTTTTTTTACTGGGCCAATTTAAGAAAAGAATCTCATAAGCAAACCTTTCCCACTGGGTCATTTCAATTTATAATTTATCAGATTTTCAAGTTCAGGTTAGAATATCCCAAAAGGCTTGGATAATTCATAGTCTTCAAGATAATTCAGTTCATTTAGGATTTTATTTCACCAGCAAAGAAAAACAGGAATAGTAATTTTTATGCTCCTAGCATTTTGAATATAAATGTATTGGCAGTTTATTATCACACATTGTTGCTGATGAATTTTAATTCTGTATTTCCACCAGGAATTTGCTCGTCTTTATCATGGAAAAGCAAAGAAACCTGAATAATGTATGCCAATATGAGCAACAACAATTAAAATCGGAGAATTTAGCTTAGAACTATATTTTCAATTAAAGACTAAACCTAATTCTTTGATATTTGAAATGTTAGATTAAGATTTAACGACAAAATAATTTTAAAAAGTTTTAATATACTTATGTTAATTTTAATTTTGTATAGACTAGCATTTTTCTCTGATTTTATATATATATAAATGCTGGTACTTCTTTATAGAAGATGGCCATCTCTTCACTCTGACAAAAAACACCCATGGGAATGCATGTGGCTACTCAGGCCAACTTCATTCTTGTAAGCCCTGCTGCATATGTGGCAAGTAAAAGAACTGTGTTTGGTATTGACATTAACTCCATACAAACTTATATGGCTTCTCAAACCTGCTGCAGAACCACATACCCTATAACAGAATTGACACAAATTACTTGTAAGTTACTGAGGAAGGGCCAATGTAAAAATCAGCCGGTGATTGTTTGCTGTTATGAGATCTCATGTAATTGGCAAGTCTGACTTTAGACAAATAGACTCAATTGCAGATGTTTCAAATATATTCATGCAGAAAAGTTTCTGGGACTTAGGTTAAATCTTCCTCCCAAAGTACTCATTTCAAAATGGATTGGTTTGGTTTTATGGCATATAAACCATTGATTCTTATTTAATGCCAAATACTGTTTATATATATATATATGATTTGTAAACACATTTTGTCAATATGCACAGTTAAATAATCAAACAGTTCTATTTCTAAACATTCAATTTAGCTCAAGTCAACAAAGTTAAATGATTTCAATTATTGCTATGTATCACTAACCATTCAATTAAACATCGGTCATTTGTTTACACACAGTTAAATGATCAAACAGTTCTATTTTAAACAATTCATTTTACCATAAGTCATTTGTTTGCCCTCAGTTTAAATGTCAAACTGTTCTATTTGACCCATAGATGGTACCTTATCAGGTGCTACCACTCCAGGCCAGAGTGAACATGAGAGCAATGTCAATGAAGGAGTACACTGCATTTCCCAAAGCTCCAGCATACCTGGAGCCTCATTATCTGCTTGTTTAATTTTATATCCTAGACACTTGTTGATTGGGTTTTACCCCTTTGCAGGGATACAGTTGGTGTAATTGACAGCCCCAGCTGACTGGGCTTTCAAAATGGGGTATTTAGTACACACACACACATACATATATATATATATATATATATATTTACAATAAATTAGAGGCTGCATTTTAGAAGAGACTTTGGTTAATTTTGTACAAGTTTACATCAGGTTTTGCTGTACAAATATGGAGAGAAATAGATAATAACCATCATGTTTTTATAAAATGGATGCATGTTCTAAAAGAAAATAAACCCTTCATATCATATGAAAGCATGAAAAAATATTTGACAACTGTTTATTTTGATAATTTATGATATAGTTAAGATTTACCCAACCCCTCCACCATAGGCAGGATGTAACACAAGGTAAATTTTTACATGGAGTATAACTGATTTGAATTCAAGGTTTTTCTTCTCCAATATACCATGGCAAGAGAGACCAGTCAGCCCTACTATTTATTCCTAGCTGGAGAGAGAAGATATGGATTTATGGAAAATCAACCGATCTCTATACTAAAAAGGTGTTCCTTTTTTGTGCACAAACAGGCTCAGGAAGCTGTAATTTTTGTATCTGTCGTTTTTGCCTTGATTGACAAATTGATATGTTTGTTTGGGCTTTTGACTTTAGTGAATTTCTTTGAATTGGCTGATGAAAATATTTGAATTTTTTGCAAGTTTTGAAGGACCAAAACTCAACACAATTTAAATCTTTTCCTTCCTTAATTATCAATAAGTTTTTTTTTAAACATTTAGAATCATAGATAAATCAATCAACTTTTCTTTTTTGTCTGATTTGTAGCCATTCCTAATCTTATAAATAAAACAAGGAAATTGATAAACTTTTAGTTAATACAGATTCATTTCTATTCCTACAAACTTTCATCTTTATTTCTCTTGAGTGAAAATCCAACAGCCTGTTTATTCAAGAATGTATTTAATTCTAACATGATTGAAAACCTTATATTTTTTACCCTTTTTCTTGACAGTAAAGTTTCTACTAATATTTAATTCACTACTACAGCTGGTAATCAGCTATTACATACTTACATTTTAGTTTCCAGGCCATTGGCATAATGATTAGAGTGTTCGCCAATGGTCCGGGAGACTGGGGTTCAATCCCACGTTGAGTCTGCCCTACTATTTACCCATAGCTGGAGGGAGAATAATTGGATTCGTACCTTTCCCAAGGGTATTAGTGCTATGTGAAATGTAATCAGTCTCGTCCAGGATTTGAACTTGTGTCACCATGTCCATTTTCTATGACGATAACTATTACACCACAGGCGCCTCTGGAAAAAGGTTGATATGCTGTAAAACAAATCAACTAACCAACCAACCAATTTAACCTGTAAATGCCGAGGTTCATGCCTTACCTAAGGTTATTATTCCAAAAGTGACTGGAGTTTGAACTCGCTTAACTCACTTACTTCAAAGCAACCAGGCCATTGGTATAATGGTTAGAGTGTTCACCAATGGTCCAGGAGACTGAGTTTCATACCAAAGACTCAAAAAATGGTACTTGATGCTACCTTGCTTAACACTCAGCATTATAAGGTAAGGATCAAAGGTAAAGTGGAGCAATACAGAGAAAGGAGTAGCATCCTCCCCTACACTTTGGTGTAGTAGCTATTGAAAAGGGAGCCTTCAGGTCACCCTCGACTAAGGTCACCAGCTTTACTTACTTACATTTTAGTGAATGGACATACTTTATCCACTACATTGTGAAATACACAAAGATATTTTACATACACAAAATATATCATTCAAATTTAAAGCAATGCATGCTTCTATTACTCTTTTCTTGTTTATATTATTTTAGGGCACATTACACTCTTTTATTATCTTTACTTATGAGAAAATATATTTCAACTTTTATTGTTTATTAACAAACTTTTGACTCAAGTTAAAGAAATAAAATTTATTGAATTTGTAGACCTGTGTTTTATTCAATCCTTTACACACTTTTCTGCTACAGATTCCTATCTCTCCCAAGGGTCTTAGCACAAAGTGAAATTCAAACAGTCTTGTCCAGGATTTGAATGTGGCTCACTGAGTCCATTTCTTAGAACAATAATAAGTATATGAATGCTTTGATTTATTCAGATGATTACATATAAGTTGGCAACCTTAGTCAAGGGTGACTCAAAAGCTCCCTTTTCAATTGCTACTACACCGAGGTGTAGGCGAGGACACTACTCCATTCCCTGGATTGCTCAAGTACCATTTTTTGAGTCTTTGGTATGACTTGACCTGGGATTGAACCCTAGTCTTCTGGACCACTGGCGGACACTCTACTCATTAGGCTAACGGCATGGTGATTACATATATAGCAACACAATAATTAGTAAGTCACCCAAGAGGTGAGACCTAGAATACTTTGTTGGGTTTCACTGTGTATCCTTTGTATGATCCTAAACTACATCCTTTGGTGAGGTACCATTAGTATATGATAGGAATAGTTAAAATCATATAACAGTATACAAATTGGTTGTAACAGATGGGAATACTTGAAATCATTGAACTGTGTGAAAGCTAATAACTTTAAAAAAAAAATAATTGCCTTATAATTGCTTCAAAATTGCTTGTCATACAATAGCATCAACATTTTTATTATCAGATTGGAATATTTGAAACCATATAATCGTCTACAAAGTGTTAGTAATAGATTGAAATACTTGAAGTCGTATAACTGTATGAAAAAGGATTATTACAGAGGTATTGTCACTTGAAACCATATATTGCTAGAAAATTATTTATGTCAAATTGAAATACTTCAAATCGTATAGCTGCATGAAAACAAAGGATTTTGTATGCACGCGAATTATGAATGATTTTGTATGATAAAATATCTTTAATCTTGTGCCACAAAAAAGTGATTTTATCAGATGTGGAATGGAGGTAAATAATGGAAATGAATCTGACAGTATGAAGAAAATAGGAAAGCAATGGAATTCAGAAGTGACAAATTTATTATAATGGAAAGTCAACATTAAAACGTTTTGTTTTTAGTAAAGCTTAATCGAGACTTCAAGATGGGGAAAAAGTGTTGCTAGAACATTATTAAAACATTCATCATTATTCTAGCAAGACTTTTGTCCTCATCTTAAAGTCCTAATGAAGGTTTACTAAAACCGAAACATTTCAACATCGTCTTTCCATTACAATAAATTCATCACTTTTGGATTACTTTGTTTTTCTATTTTCTTCGTATGTAATGAATGACAGTAAGCCTCAACTTGTTTAAAAAATTATTTCATGTAATGTATGACCTCTTATTTTTTAGGGATAAACTGGTCTTAAAAGGCAATTCATTACACAATTGTCAATGGTATTTTTATTGAATATGAATTGTTACTTGAAACCATATAACTGCTTGCAAATTATTAGTATCAAATTTGAATCCGTGAAACCTTATAATTGTGTAGAAATTATTTGTAGTAGAGAGGAATACTTGAAACCATATAGCTCTGAGAAAATAGTTGTAGTAAAGTTGGCAACCATAGTCTAGGGTGACCCAAAGGCTCCCTTTTAAATAGCTACTGCACCGAGGTGTAGGAGAGGGTGCTACTCCTTTTCCTGGATTGCTCCACTTTACCCTTGATATGTACCTTATAATGCTGAGTGTTAAGCAAAGCGGTATTAAGTACCATTTTTTTTAAGTCGTTGGTATAACACGACCTGGGATTGAACCCCGGTTTCCTGGATCTTTGGCGAACACTCTACCCACTAGGGCAATGAGTTGGTTATTATAATTATTAACAAATTGGAATAGCTACTTGCAATTATATAATTACAAGAAAAATCCTGACATGAACTAACCCAACAAAGGCTGAGATCTAATAAAACCAAACAACCAGCCAACAGTCATGATTAAAGATATAAGAAATAAAGAGATGCCAATATTTCCAGAAGTGGACATTTTGGCACCCACATTTTAGGGATAAACATTTTAGCACAGGACATTTTGGTATCAGGTATTTAAGAGAAAAAAATTTCCTCCTCTTAGACATTTTTTAATCACATATTGTGGTAAAATCACAATTTTTGCTTCATAATTAATGGTTTCAATTTTCCTTAATAATCTTATGAGAATATAGTAACTGAAATAAATGTATTCATTAAATATTCATAATTTTTTTTTTTATGGAGGAATATAGATATTAAAGTGAGGGTTTAGGGTTGAGGTTAGCACTGAGATTTAAATACTCTTATTACCAAACTGTAAGTACGAAATATCTCAAACCAAACAAAGGGCATTAATATATCAGCACCAAAATGTCTGGTACCAAACAGTTGGCACCAAAATCTACAGTTCTAAAAATGCCTTAATCAAAAATTTTCCTGTATATAGCAAATAAAATATTAAAACAGTTGAGTATTAATGATTTAGGCACCCACTGCTAGAGAAAAAAAACTATCTGAAATATCAAATTTTAGAAGCATGCCTACATGTTCCTTAAAGTAATTTTGCCCTGCTCACAGAGGAATTTTAAATAGCCCATAGACAGATTGCATTGATTTGATAAATCAGCAAATACATTATACATTTAAAACAGTATGAGAAGTCTTTTTTTTAGAGATGGTTGGTTGGTTGGGTTTTTAGGTATATCAACTTTCATAGGTTATTTAATGCCAAATCTATTTTTATGCAAATAGTTCTATTTCAAGCAGTTCAGTTTAGCATAAGTAAGCAGTTTGTTCTAATAAACCCTATCAGGTGCTACCATTCTGGGCCAAAGTGGACCTTGGAGCCATGACAATGAAGGGGTGCTCTGCATTCTCCAAAGTCCCAGCATCATTGAAACCTCACCATCAGATTGTTTATTGTCATATGAGGACACTCGTTGGTTGGGGGGTCTTACCCTTCTGCAGAGAAGCAGTCGGTGTATTCTACAGCCCCAGTTGACTGGGCATTTTTTAGAGATTAATTAATGTTAGTTTTACTTACTTTAGCTATTACAGTTGCTTTTTATTAGAAAACTCTATGGTCAGAAAAATCTCCAATCATTATCTACAAACATTGTAAATTTGAAAATAGAGAAATAGTTTTAAATGTGACTTGAACTCACCCATTAAACATGAGATTCCTAAGTGTAGAGTGTATCACCATAACCATTTTGATAACTGAAACCACAATAATTAAGGAGAAAATAAATTTGTTGTTGCTTTGCTACTCTTTCCTCCTCAGTGTCTTATTAATAATAGAGCTAATTTGAAAAAAACAATTTTTTTTCGGTCAAGTATTCTTATAAATAAATTGACAATAAAAATATGTTTACTTGCAGATTGATTAAGTTGCTTGGTTTTAAGGTGTATAACCTTTGTTCAGTTATTTTATGAAGAAGTTAGTTTGAAATTATATTCTCTAATATATACAAAAATGTATCCTCACAATCATGTCCTGCACAAAAACACTTCGTAATTAGAAGACGTCCTCATGGTGCAGTGGCAAACATATTGAACTGTGATATGGTAGTGAGTGAGTTCAAACCCTTGTCATGCTACTATATTTTCTTTTAGATTAATACATTTGGGGAAGATATGAATATTATTCCTCTCAGTATGGGTTAAATAATACTATTATTGTTCTCTGACAAGGATGGCTTTGGCATTAAATAACACATGAATGTTGATATGCCTTTAAACAAAGAAACCAAATCAATCAAACTCCTTTCATAGTTGCCATATCAATGCTTAAATGAGTTAATATATTAATGTACTTCAAAATCATTTTAAAACATATATAATTTTTAACAACTAGAATGAAAAGCATAAAATGAAAGAAATAAGAATTAACAGGTTTTGACAATTTTTGAATATGCATCTCACTGTGTGAGTGGCTTTCTAAAGTACAATTGGCTTCAAAATTAATGATGTTCAGAAATATATTCTTTAAAAGATTATTTTCTTTAAATATTCATGATAATACACAAAATATACATTTGGAAGTAAAATAAGCAACATTACCATCTCATTTAATGAAATAAAAATAATAATAACAGATATACAAAAATTAAAATAAGATTTTATGTCTGTCAATAAACACAAGCAATCAATGAGGATTTCAGAATTGGCGAACTAATTTGGAAACAAATTTTTGCTTTTCATCGAAGAAAGTTGACCGCAAATATATTAATGTCCAAATCAAGAGATACGACTTTGATAAATAATAAATCTTTCAATGATAAACAAATCTTTTGATTTTCTTTTTTCTCATTCCAGAAACTCTATCCTAATGAATAACAGATTTATTGAAGAGACTTTTGAAAAGTTCCTCTCTCTCTCAGAAACAAAAATTCTGTCGAGTTTCTTTTAGGATTCTTTCAGAAATAGGTAATTCTTTACAACAATTATAGATTGATCTATTCACTCAAATAAACATAAAACTTTTAGGTTTATTTTTGAGCATCTTTAACTGTCAATTGTAAACAATTATAAAATGTAAAACTGGATATAAACTCATGACTCAGTTTTACAGTTAGGTAATTTTGCATCTTAACAAATTTTTCCTAGTCAGGCTTGGACAGGTATTGATGGGCTATCAGACATATGGAAGTCAGACCTGTCCAATAAAATAAAACGCAGTTTTTTCCAAGCAGCTGTCATATCAGTACTGCTATTTGGATGCACCATGTGGACACTAACTAAGCGTATGGAGAAAAAGTTTGATGGCAATTACACAAGAATGCTGCAAACTGTACTGAACAAGTCCTGGAGGTAACACCCCACAAAACAGCAGCTGTATGGCCACCTGCCACCCATCAAAAAAACTATCAAAGTTAGACGAATCAGACACGCGGGAAACTGCTGGAGAAGTAAGGATAAGTGATATACTCCAGTGGACCCCTTCACACAGACAAGCAAGTGTTGGATGACCAACAAGAACATATCTACAGCAGCTCTGTTCCGATACAGGATGTCACCAAGAAGATCTGCTGGGAGCGATGGATAATAGAGATGGCTGGTAAGAGAGGGTCAGAGAAATCCATGCTACCAGCATGACATAATCATGATGATGAAATAATCTTTATATTTGAAATATATTATGATATTGTTCAGCATTTTTGTGCATTGAGCACTGTAAAGTTGTTACAAATTAAAAATGCTTTTAGCATTAAATTTTTATCATATATGTATATATTAGTGCTTTTTAAATGACTATATTAAATGATGCTTAAACAAATCTTGATGCTTACAGAATAGAGTTGGCTGAAAAACAGATTAAAAGAAAATTATATATATATATCATAGTGCCTATGGTGTAATGGCTATCGTCGAAGGAAATGGGCATGTCGACACAAGTTCAAATCCCAGATAAGACTGATTGCATTTCACATAGCACTAATACCCTTGGGAAAGGTATGAATCCAATTATTCTCCCTCCAGCTATGGGTAAATAGTAGGGCAGACTGTTTTTCTTCAGCCTTGGCAACTAGTCTAGGAGAAGGAAAACTCTAAATTCAAACCTGTTAAACTCCGCTTAAAAATTGACCTTATGTCTTATCCTGCCCGTGTGAAGGGGTTGGTAAATACGTATATATATCGTAGTCGAGGGGATCCGAAGGGTCCCTTTTCAGTAACTACTACACCTCAGGTGCTACTCCTTTCCCTGGATTGCTCCACTTTACCCTTGATCCATATCTTATAATGCTGAGAGTTAAGCAAGAAGGCATCAAGTACTGTTTTTTGAGCCTTTGGTATGACTTGACCTGAGATTGAACCCTGGGTCTTAGTGAACACTCCAAGTGTTGGTAGAAAAAAAACGAAGAATCTTATACATAAAAGTTAGTTAATCAAGACTGATTTCAGCCTCCTGCAATCATGACAGAATGTTTATTTCCTGATTGTTAATGAGAATGCCACAGGATTAGTTTTGACTGCCAATGAAATTTGAACTTTAAAACTTAAACGTCCAAGCATTCAAGGTAGTTTCCTTTTCTTTTTCTTTTCTTGAAGATTTCATTAAGCAGGAAGAACAGACTAAAAGATCATGGATTTTTAAACAATTAATTTATTAACATTTTATTTGAAGGTTAAAATATTATGTTTTTTGGGTTGTTAAGTTTGTTATTGAGTTCATTCAGGTTTAGGATCTGGTAAGTTTAGAGCTCAATACCATGATTTTGCAAAAATATAAGTTATAAAAATTCAGTTCAAAATATTTGGATGATTAAAAATATTTTCCATTCAATGAATGAATATGTTATATTACCTGTTGATTTTTCATTGCTTTTTTTGTTTGGTTTGGTTTTATGGCATATCAACCAGAGATGGTTATTTCACACCAAATCCAGTTTATTCATATATATTAGATTTATATGGTTTGTAAACATAACTCAACAATGTTAAATAGTTCCAAGAATTGCTCTGCATTGTTATCAATTCAATAAAACATCATTTATCAACACACTGTTAAAATGATCAAACAGTTCTATTTCTAATAATTCAATTTTGCATAAATCAACAAAGTTAATTGGTTCCAAGTATTCCAATGGATCTCTGACAATTCAATTAAACATCTGTCATTTATGTAAACACATTCATTAAAATAATCGAACAGTTCTATCTTAAATCAGTTTAGCTCAAGTCACTTGTTTGCACTCAGTTTAAATGTCAAATAGTTCTATTCAACCCATAGATAGGGCCCTATCAGGTTCTACCAATCTGAACCTAAGTAGACCTGGGAGCAATGGCAATGAAGAGGTACTCTGCATTCCCCAAAACTCCAGCATCACCATCAGATTGTTTGGTGTCATATTCAGAACCCTCATTGGTGGGGGAAGAGTCTTCGCTCTCTCCAGAGATATAGTCAGTGTATTCAACTGTCTCAGCCGACTGAGTTGTAATTTTTTTTTTTGAGGTATGTCAACTGTTTTAGAATTATTTGCAAAAATTTTCTCCTTGCTATTAAATGTAGTGATGTCTCCATTCTATTTAAAACTCAAACTCTGTTTTATCTCAGTTCAAATTGAGGCCAATGCCTCTTGCATGGACTTCTACTCATGGACACACCAGTGTTAGCAAACCTGTAAAAACCTACATTAGTTCTGTGCAGACACTTGATAGTGTGTAGAGGTCCTGCCAATAGAAATTGGTAGAGAAAGAGTCAAGAGAATCTATGTAATTGGCATAATTTGATTATCATTATTAAAATAATTATTATAGAAATATTTTTATGGAAAGTTGACATTTACTCTTTATAAAATATGCAAGTAAAATAAGACATGAAAACCAATTTTTTGTGTTTAAATATCTATTATAAGATTTGCTTCCAAACAGGCTTCATCAGATAATGATTTGATAAAAGTTTTTAATTATAAAATTAATATTTGGGAATGCTACAACTGTTATTTTAACGGAAGATGAAGTAGAATCAAAAAATCATTCTGGTGACAATTAAGCAAACTATTGTTGATTATTCTGTTTGTTTTGATGTATACCATTATGCTTTTCTTCATACGGTCCGAGTGTAGTATCTGTTAATATATGGTTCTTCTCAGTGGGATTCAGTTACACCATGAAAGTAGTTAGGGTTTGATTTTTTAATGGTGTATCAAACTTCTTAGGTTATTCAATTCTAAAGTCATCCTTGTAGAAGAACAGTAGTGGTACTATTTAACCAATAGTTGGTGGGGATTCATACTTTTACCAACGGTATTAATCAAAAAGTTAATGCAAAAGGTTTGGTTTGGTTTTATGGCATGTCAACCATTGCAGTTTATTTAATGCCAAATCCGGTTTATACATATATATTAGATATATATGATTTGTAAATACATCTTGTGGATAACATTTTTAAATGAGCCTGAGCTCATTTTTTTCTTTGCACCCAGTTAAATAGTTTCAAGTATTTCTATTTAATACAAATAATTCTACTTATTGTTTCCTCATTCATTTGCATGCAGTTAAATGGTTCCAAGTATTGTTATGAATCATTAGCAATTCAATTGAACATCTTATTTTTTACACACATTCAAATGATCAAACAGTTCTATTTCAAACAATTCCCCCTTGACCCACTGATAGGACCCTATCAGGTGTTACCACTCCAGGTTGGAGTAGAATTTGGAGCAATGGAAATGAATGGCTACTCCGCATTCCCCAAAGCTCCTTCCCATCAGATTGTTTGATTTCATATTTTGGATACTCATTAGTGGGGTCTTAACCCTCTGCAGAGACGCAGTCGATGTATTCTTCAACCCAGCCAACTGGGCTGGTTAATGCAAAAGTGCTGGAGTTGGAACTAGCTTACTACAATGTCGCAGTCAAAGTAGTTAAAATGGAGAAAATTACTTAATGATATTAATCTGAGAAAAGGTCTATTTTTCATGGTGGGATAGTTAACTGAATTGTTAACTAATAATGTTCACAAGTTGGTATAATTATGGCTATAGACTTTTAGGAAACTTTAAAATGTGGAAAACAGAAAATCTTAGAAATTGGATTTATGATGGTTATTTAATGAATTAAAAGCTTTGAAAATTTTATTTAATTGTTAGTGATAAATTATTAATCATTAAATGGTAAATGAAAATAAGTGAATATTGGAATAAGGTTTTCTTATTCTAACCGTTTAAACCGATATCCAATTAAATGGAATATAGTTTTGTTTATCTATTAAACTGAACAGAAAATGTAATATGTTGTAATATCCAGGTCATTGTTTGATAGTTTGCTATAAAATTATAAAATTCTTATAAATATACATAAATAAATAATAAAGTTGTAGATTTAGCAGAAAAAAAAATGGATAAAAATTATTTTATTTTTATTTTATTTCAAACTAATAATCTTCCAATTTTAGGAAGTACTAAATTTTTCTCATCATCATTTTATTGACCTATGTTTGTGTTCATCCTGAAATAGCAACCGCACCTTACATTTTGTCTTAAACCAGAAATCTTAAACATAAATATATAAGATTTAATGACAATAACTTGAACTTAGTCTTTCAATAGCAGCTGTAAACAAAATGAACAGGCATTTATTTAATATTTTTCTGTATTGTTCAATTGGCATATAGGCAAAAAGTTTTATGGTTTTATTTCAAAGTAAACCCTTTATCATAAAGAGAGTCATATAGACTAAAAATATGAAGTTTTAAAATAATACTTCATTCAGAAATTATTACTGAGAATGAATTGCTAATAATGACTCTCATTAAAAAGATGAGAACAATTATATCTATTTTTGTAATCCTTACTTGTCTTTTTAGTGCTTTATGTTAACAGTTTCAGAAAGAGTAAAACTTTTTCGAGAATACAGTATTTAAGAATGTGATTCTTAACCCAAAAACAAAAAAAAACAAAACAAGTAAGTGAGCTAAACCATCTTAGAATACCACTCATTTACAAAAGAGAATATTATTTCTTTGATTATCAATTTTGAGGATATAAGTAGAAAACAAATTAAAATTATTTATCACTTACCATTTACCTACCCTGTCCAAGTGTAAGCAAAGACATGCAAAGAAATCATTTTCATATAAACAAAATTTCCATAATATATCAACGAAAGGAACCCATCCAGTTTTGTCTTCAAGTGTCATTTTCTAAAAGTCCTATTTCAATTTCTTTTTAGAAAAAAAATAGTGATTTATGCTGATTATGATAATTTCTTCACTGTTAGTTATAAAATCATAGAGAAAAGTTGTGGTAGGGAATGTTGTACAGATATTTTGAACTTTGGTGTACTTTCGGTTTGAGGAGGCCACATAAGTATAAAATACTGATAGTTCAGATGGATTGCTTTAGGGTTAACTCTGCCGGTAATTAAATCTGGGAGAAATTTATGTGAAATCAAGCAATCAATAATGTTACTTCCTCTTGTAGTTTTGAAATATTTGATAGATTCTTGACCTAAGTATATAACCAGTTAAACTTTTAAAGTATCAAATACGATATCAATCTATCAATGTGTCTAGCTATCTAATTTAAATTGTATTAATGTATATATCTACTAAGATGTATATCAAGCAATCTTACCCTTCCACCCTTATCCCCCCTAGCTATGGGTTAAATAGTTCCACAAATGTCTTTCTTGAGGATGGTTTTGGCTTAAAATAACTAAGGAAGGCTGATGTGTCATGATACAAAAAAATTGAAACCTTATCTTTCTGGCATTGTTGTTTAATGAAAGAATCTGGTAAACTTAAATATTTTTTTTAATTTCACAATTTTTGTTCCTTATTCAGAAAAGCCTTTCTTTGTAGGGTTTCTGTTTGGAAACTATCATTAGCAAAAAAAAAAGTTCCCTTGATATCTTTACTCTGGTTGCTCAAATGAGCTAAAACTCTGAAGCTCTCAATTACATTTGTTCTCTTCAATATCTCAGTTCCAATTACTTAACTAAGTCAAAAACCTGGTCTTCCATCTTGTTTTACATCAATCAAGGCTGAGACACCCACTCATAATACCTGCTGATTGTTTTCACTTTTTATTCTCAGATCTTTGCACAAGAAATATGGTAACCTTTGACCAATAGTTTGTCAGTCATCAAGTAGGCGTTGAAACTATTATCGACTGCTTTGAGTGAACAACAATTTTATACTCTATCTCATAAATCTATCATTCTGTTCATATTAAAATATAATTTTATCTGAATTATATCTTATTTTTCAAATTCATATCTTTTCTATCAATCTATCTTGGTTTATTGGTTGCTTTTTACTGATGGACTACTAGGCTAACAGGCTAATCTTGATGTAACTTAGCATGTAAACTCCTTTAAACTCAAGGAGTATTTTGATTGTACTTGTTAGTGTGGGTGGGGTTGGATAGCCATCCCCTCTCTGGGAGCTGCTTTGAACATAGCTTAAAATTGATCAAAAAGGTCTAATTTGTCCAGAAAGCAAGTAAAAGTATCCTGGGCAACACTGGGTTCTTCTGCTAGCCTTTTATATCTATTCATCAGTTTCAGTTTACTCATATCTATCTATCTTTACTAATTGTGTATATCAACTAATATATCTCTAAACTTCTTTTCTGCAACTCTTATACATCATTCATTCTATGCATATCTCAAACTAATTCTTTTAAACTATCAGAATTATGAATTATTTCAAAATTCTTTTATATTCTTATCTGTCTAATACTGCTGGTTTTTAGGTCAAATAGGTCCTTCCTAATTTAAAAATTAGTGTGACTTTATCTTATTTCTAATTAAACAATACATCAGTGTACTTATAAAATTTGCAAACCTACAATGATCATTCTGTAAATAAAGTGGATTTTACTGAAGGAGTTGGTA
Organism: Sepioteuthis lessoniana; assembly: GCA_963585895.1. Taxonomy (NCBI): domain Eukaryota; kingdom Metazoa; phylum Mollusca; class Cephalopoda; order Myopsida; family Loliginidae; genus Sepioteuthis; species Sepioteuthis lessoniana. Next base: position 127,320,725 of record OY757904.1, on the reverse strand, counting down.
ATACAAAACATTGTTTATGGTTTCACCTTTTTCATGTAAATCAATAGAAATGGGTCTTTTCTTGTCCCTGAAAATTGTCAGCACGACTTTCTTTACTTCCATTGCTCTTGTAACTTTTTTTTTTTTTTTACTGGTGAGTCAGTGTGTTTTCCCTCCATGGATTTTCTTTTTGACTCAGGTTTGATTTGGTAAACCCATGTTCAGCCCATGTGTAAACATTTTTATGACTAAAACATGGTTTTCATAAACATTACACATTCTAATGTAAATTCGGCATGACTTGCACTTCTAAACGACCAGATGTCTGATGACCGACTTCTGTTCAAGTCAGGAGAACTTTGTTTAATTTTTGCCCAGACGGCTGGGGCTATAGAATACACTGACTGCTCCTCTGCAGAGGGGTAAGACCCACCCAATGAGTGTCCTAAATATGACACTAAACAATTTGATGCTGGACCTTTGGGGAATGCGGAGCACCCCTTCATTGCCATTGCTCCCAGGTCCACTCTGGCCCGGCATGGTAGCACCTTATAGGGCCCTATCTATGGGTTGAATAGAACTAATGGCATTTTTATGCTTAACTGAATTTTTTGACTAAACTGAATAGCTTGAAATAGAAATATTTTTGACAATTAAACCATACTTACATTCAAACTGCTCACTTATGCTAAACTGAATTATTTGAAATGGAAGTGTTTTTTGACATTGAAACTGTATTTACACTAAACTGATTTGTTTAATGTAGAACTGTTTTGACATTTAACTGTTTGTAATCAAAATCTGTACTTATACTAAACTGAATTAGCTGAATCAGAACTGGTTGACTAAACTAGATAGCTTGAAATAGAAATGTTTTTCACAATTAAACTGTACTTACATTTAAACTGCGTACTTATCCCAAACTGAATTGCTTGAAATAGAACTATTTTCATAAAAATAGATTTGGCATTAAATAAGCTACAAAGATTGATATGCCATAAAACCCAAACAACCAACCAAAATCTGTTTAATTTGCAGGCATTTTGAATAGCCACTAAAAATACAAACGTGAGATTAGAATAATTTTTGTTATAAAGTAATTCCAAACCATGTAGAGCTTATATTTGTGTAAAAAATGTATTTTGGCTTTTAAGAAAAATTCCATTTATTTTTTAAAGACCCTTTTATGTTATATGGACTTATCTATCAAAATCTCTTTATATCATCCTCTTTATTTAGCCAATTCTTGCCAAACATGTGTTCATTTATATACTGTATATATTTGTACATCGGTCAAATTTTGAAAAGGTAAAAGTTATTGTCACTTTATTCATGTGATAAGTTTTTGTCTGGTTTCTTTACTTTTTGGCAAATCAACCTTTGTGGATTATTAAATGACAAATGCCATTCATGAAGAAGAACAGTAGTGTACTATTTAATCCATAGCTGGGTGGCAGATAAAGAGATTCTTACGTTTCCCATGGGTCTTAGTCCAACAGGAACATTATAGCGTGACTGGAGACTGAACTCACTTTGATGTTGCATCCCAGTACTTTAGCCACTAGTAAAGTAAAGTTGGCGACCATAGTTGAGGGTGACCAGAAGGCTCCCTTTTTAAAAGCTACAACACCAAAATGTAGGGGAGGGCATTACTCCTTTCCATGGACTATTCCACTTTACCCTTGATACGTACCTTATATTGCTGAGTGTTAAGCAAGGAGGTATCAAGTACCATTTTAAAAATCTTTGGTATGTTTCAACTTGGAATTGAACCCAGGTCTCCCAGACCATTGACGAACACTCTACCCACTAGGCCAATAGCCACTACACCACTGAAATTCCTCCAATAATTTTGAAATGGTGTGATACAAATGTAGTTGATGGAAAAATCAACTGAATAGGTAATTTCATGCCTATACATCAAGGTTCAAAATATAAAATTAACAAATACACAAAAATATGTATAGTCTATTCAGCTAAGCTTAGAAATATTACTTGTTGATGGGAGTCCTCATGATGCAAAGGTTAATGTGCTGGACTGCTGCCTTGAAGTACAAGTAAGTAAAATTGGCGACTGTAGTCAAGGGCTCCCCGAAAGCACCCATTTCAATAGCTTCTACATCAAGGTGGAGGGGGAAAGGGTATTACTACATTCCCTGGATTGCTCCACTTTACCCTTGATCCATACCTTATAATACGGAGAGTTAAGCAAGGCAGCATCAAGTACCATTTTTTGAGTCTTTGGTATGAAACTCAGTCTCCTGGACCATTGGTGAACACTCTAACCATTATACCAATGGCTTGGTTGCTTTGAAGTGAGTGAGTTAAGCGAGTTCAAACTCCAGTCACTTTTGGAATAATAACTTTAGTTAAGGCATGAACCTCGGCATTTACAGGTTAAATTGGTTGGTTGGTTAGTTGATTTGTTTTACAGCATATCAACCTTTTTCTGGAGGCGCCTGTGGTGTAATAGTTATCATCATAGAAAATGGACACGGTGACACAAGTTCAAATCCTGGACGAGACTGATTACATTTCACATAGCACTAATACCCTTGGGAAAGGTATGAATCCAATTATTCTCCCTCCAGCTATGGGTAAATAGTAGGGCAGACTAGGTTCTTCAGCCTTAGTGAGGCAACTAGTCTAGAAGAAGGAAAACTCTGAATTCAAACCTGTTAAACTTTGCTTAAAAAATTGACCTTGTGTCATATCCTGCCCGAGCGGAGGGGTTGGTAAATATAATATCAACCCTTTTCAGGTCATTTAAAGTCAAATTAAATTTCAAATAATTCAGTTTAGTATAAGTATAGTTTTTGTTGACAAGCAGTTGAATATTAAGACAGTTCAGGTATTTCAAAACGATTCTATTGTAAACAATTCAGTTTAGCATAAGTACACTGTTTAGTTCTATTTGATCTATAGAAAGGACCCTATCAAATGCTACCACTTCAGGACCGAGTGGACCTGGGAGTGATAGTAATGAAGGGGTACTCCATATTCCCCAAAGCTCCAGCATTATTAGAACCTCACCATCAGATTGTTTAGTCATATCTAGGGCACTCATTTGGTGGGGGGGTCTTACCCCTCTGCAAAGAAGTAGTTGGTGTATTTTATAGCCCCAGGTGATTCCGCAAGGGTATAACTTATTCTTCAGGAATTATGGCTTTGGGATTAAATAACCCACAAAGGTTGATTTGCCATTAAATAAAGAAACTAAACCTTACCAAACTTTCTAATTCCTGTGGTTGTAAATTGCTAAATTTCATGTTAGCATTTATTTATAGATACATATTCACATAATGCAAAGCTCTTCGAATGAATTGAGCACTTTGGTATCCGGTAAGGCAAAAATGTAAACTAACGAAAGCTACTACATAATGCCTGATAATTCCCGAGCTGACATTGTTTACTTGTTGGCTGAGTGGTGAGATACTAAGTCTAACATAAAGTTGGGTGGGTTTCGATCCCACCTTCAAGCGTCCTACGTGTCTAGCCACACTGAAGAGTTGTGATACAACGAAACAGTCTGTCTGTGGATGACGATATATATATATATATGCATATATAAAGGAATACATATATACATACATATGTGTGTGCAGGCAGTAAATAATAATTCAGATATTTCACTAGATATTTTGTATTTAATTTTTTATCAAGATTTTCCTGCTGATGAGTATGAAGCGGCAAAATGTAGACCAAGAGAGTATAAAAACTGTTCAAAACAATTTTACTTTTGTTTTGAATACATTTGATATATATATATATATATAATCAAATATTTGTTTATCTATTTGTTATTTATTGACATTATATTGTTCAAAAAGTTCTAAGCTTCACCCAGATAAATGATCAGCAATCGTTTTTCTTTTATGTTGTGGCAACACACTAAAACTTTATAAAACTAGAAAAACCGATTAAGATTTTTGTCTTTATTTCAGTGCAGGTTAAACCTATACAAAGATTAGAGATGTGCAACAATTCTAAAGTCTGAGTGATGTTTAGAACTTTTTGAACAACCTTCAAATTTATATACATATATTTATAAAATAAAAAGCAAGACTGTCTGTTGGAATAACCTCATCAGAATATATATATATATATATATATATATTTATTTATTTTAAAAAAAAAATAATAATCCAAAATTTGATGAATTATGATGAAAGTCGACATTAAAATAGTGGTGATATATGATAAAATAAATTAAACATCCATAGGTATCTTAACATTTTTCATCAATCTAATGTCCTGAAGAAGGTTACTACAACCAAAACATTCAATGTCAACTTTCCTTATAAATTCATCAAAGTTTGGATTATTTTGTTTTTTCAATTTTTCATCATACTATCAGATTTATTTACTTGTATATATATATATATTGTAAAGGAATACTGTCATCAGAATGTATCTATAATTTTTATCAATTTTATCAAGTGTGATTATTAACTAAGCTGAAGTTCAACAATCAAATTTAAAGGTGATTTATAACTATTACTGAAGGCATGAGTAGCACTAGGCACACATTTTGAATGAAAGGAATACAGAAAAATGGCACTGCAATGCATCACAGATTCCTTGAACAACAATTTTTCTTTCCCTCAGACCAGTTGCCTTAACAATGCTAGAGAGCCTAGTCTGCTCTTCTAAGTTACACATGGCCACACACACACACACGGGTGTGTATGTATGTATGTGTGTGTGTGTATGTGCGCATACATTAATATGTGTGTAAATATATATATAATTATTAAATTACTTTTTTGATGCATCTCATGTGTCTAGCCACATTGAAGAGCTGAGGTACGATTTAAGTCTGTCTGTGGATGACTATATATATATATATATATATAAATTGCAAAAAATAATTAAACCACTCATACTACTCATACAGCGGTTGCCTCAAAACAGAGACCTCACTTTGCCCAACTAATTTACATATTTCTGGGTAAGGATGGATTCATGCCTTTCTCACTGGTATTAGCAGAAATGGAAATGGACAGATACTTATCCAGAATTTGAACTTTGCATACTGAGTCTATTTTTTCAATGATAACCATTACACCCCCCTCTCTCTCTCTCATATATATATATATATATATCTATATATATATATATATATATACCTAGGCAACAATAGATTTTCCAATATATATACACACAAACATGTAGATGTAATTATTTAATTATTTATATATTCATGATTATTTTAGCATATATATATATATACTACTCAAGGATATATCTGTTGCTTATTGACATTCCTATAACACTATATTTCAATTACTGCAACAATTTCTGGCTAAATTCAATGATTTTCTCTGACTCAAAGAAATAAAAAGTCATAAATTTTCATCCAGAAATCAAATTATTCGAACTCACTACAGATGTATGTCAGATCATATTTTTCTATAATAACAAGAACAATACAAACAATGAGTCACAATCAAAAACAAAGTATGTGGAGAGAAGTAGTCATATTATGCAAATATGTCACAGTTATATCATTTTGTTTGTATGTTCCAATACAAATGAGTACAATGGTTCTGCTTTTATGCTTCCCTCTTCCCATAAATGGCCAATATTTGCATATGACAGAACAACTTTACTTCTTACAAGTAGAGAATTCTTTGTCCAGGATAATTGATTACTATAACTATGTCACCCGAGTAAATTGTATTGCATTATAGACACAGCATGGATGTCACTAGATGTTCAAGTGGTATTTTATGGGCTTGGTTTATTGACTAGCTTTATTTTTAATGTGCCAGCCATGCTTGTAGGCAGGTGATGCCTTCTTTCTGTTTTTAGATGATCTGCAACATGGGCAACTGCCAGTCTGCCATACAGCCTTGCCCAGGCCCGTTCCCAGATCCAAATGTAGATCCTAAATCTCTTGAGACTGACGGATGCCGTAATTGTTTTTCCTTGCAATAGATTATTTATCAGAATAATACCTACTAAAAAATTAAAGATGAAAGAAAATACCTGCCAGAATTTATGCTTGAAAACTCTTTATCTCAATATAAAAATATATAAAACATAGTATATTTCCTCTTTCAAACATGTGCCAAGGTAATTTTTTTTTTAATGAACAAGTTTTACTACAGAGTGAGGGTAGAAATATTAACAAAAATGTAATAGTTTAAGAAAATTATGGCTCTAATAGGAAGATGAGTGCAAATAAAAATCAATAAAATAGAATTAAATACAATAAAATATTAAATATGATGCAAATAAAATCTAATAAATTACATATGATACATTATATATCATCATCATGTCGTGCTGGTTGCACAGATATCCCTGACCCTCTCTCGCCACTTTTCCCTATCGCCTCTGGCAGGTCTTCTGGAGTACATCCTGTATCCTCACATAGTTGCTGAATGTATGACATTATATATAATAAAAATAAATATGATAAATTAAAAATAATTAGAATGAATATAGTAAAAAATGAATCAAATATGAATTTAAATATGATAATTGCATATGATTAATTAAATATGACAAAAATATGATAAATGAAATATGATAAAAATATAAATGATTAAAAAATAAATTCAAAATATGACAAAAATTAAATGTGGTTGAAATAAATTAAATCAACATTGTTATTTGACAATTATTACTACTATCAATTTTTAATTGTATTTTTTGCTTTCATCTTTTATTTGTAGCATATTTATTCTCTGTTTCAAACAACTTGTTTGTCCACTAAAAACAAGAATGCATAGTGCCGATTAGATCAAGAAATAATAAAGCTCTTGGTAAGATTCAAACTCACATCCTTTATACCTTGCAGAAGCCTCATTAAATACTCTTGATCAGCACAACTGATAGTATGTGGTATGTATACCAATACTGTCAGTATGTGGAAAAATTCCAGTTTCACATTATCATAATGTGTATAACATTTAATTTGATGTGAATTCTTATATAAATTATATCTTTATATTTTTCCTATATAAATTAACATTACCACAGAAATTCAAACAATATTTTATAAAGAAATAATATTATGGCACAATTATGATACCAATACCAGACATTAGCATAATGGTTAGAGTATTCGCCAATGGTCCAGAAGACCTAGGTTCAATTCCAGGTCGAGTCATACTGAAGACTTAAAAAATGGTACTTGATGCCTCCTTGCTTAACACTCAGCATTATAAGGTATGGATCAAGAGTGAAGTAGAGCAATCTAGAGAAAAGAGTTGCACCCTCTTCTACCCCTTTGTGTAGTAGCTATCGGAAAGGGAGACTTGGGGTCACCCTTGACTATGGTCGCCAATTTACAACTATGGTATCAATCTGTGGAACACTCGAAATATATCTCAATGGTACACTATATCAGATAGTTTGAGGAGCACAACTCAAGATGTTCTACCAACAGAAGTATGAGAAGCCACTTTGGTTTGCAGGAAATTTAATAAATGGCTTGGTTTTGGTTTTATTGAGTATCAACCAGTGTAGCTTGCTTAATGCCAAATCCTGTTTATAAGTATATCAAGTATATGAGCTGTAAACATCTTGAAGATAATTTTTTTTTTAAAGTCAGAGCTCTGTTTAAACACAGTCTAATGGTTTCAAGTATTTCTATCAAATACAAACAATTCTATTTATTATTTATCCTTTGTTTGCATGCATTTACATGGATATACATAAAATTTATAATGGAATAAGTCGTAGGTAATTTCATTTTTAAATGATTTAGAACTTATTTGTTTGCATACAAGTATTGCTATTGTTTCTACTGATTTCGGTGGTTTCAGTTTGTGCTATCAAACACTAATAAATCAAAATTAATCATTTGTTTGCCGACAGTGAAATAGTGACAAGTATTGCTATTTAACATTATATAAATACCAATAATTCAATTTAGGTACACAGTTGAAGAGTTTCAAGTATTGCTATTTAACACTAATAGTTCTATTCAACATTACTCATTTGTTTGCACCCATTTAAATGATTCCAAATGTTGCTATGTATCACTAAGTATTTGTTGTACAGTCGGTGACTGTTGTCAAGGGTGACCAAAAGCCTTCCTTTTCAATAGCTTCTATACCGAGGTGTAGGAGAGGGTGCTATTCATTTCTCTGGATTGCTCTTGATACGTACTTTATATTGCTGAGTGTTAAACAAGGAGGTATCAAGTAGCATTTTTAAAGTATTTGGTATGACACGACCTGGGATTGAACCCAGGTGTCCCGGACCATTGGTGAACACTCCACCCACTAGGCCAATTTGTTGTAACCAAACAAAAGTTTACGGAATTAGAAATAACCAAAATGGAGGTTGGAAATGAAATGAAAATCTTTATAACATTAACAAAATACAATACTTGCCTGAGATATGAAGAAGGTAACCACTCCTAGTGGTGACTAATTAATATATTTCCCCACCCCACAAAAGTGTCCAATATATGAGGAATGGGAAATACCCATTAATGTTCATTGGTAGCATGTATAACACGATTTAATTTAGCATAAGTCATTTGTTTGCTCACAGTATGAATGTTAAACAGTTCTATTTGACCTATTGATTGGAGCCTATCATGTGCTACCATTCTGGGTCAGAGTGGACATGGGAGCAATAGCAATGAAAGAGTACTCCACATTCCCCCAATTTCCAAGGCTTGTGCCTAGACATCAAATGGTTTAATGTCATATCCAGAGCACTCATTGATGGGTTTTACCCCTCTGCAGCAATGAAGTTGGTGTATTCTTCAACCCCAGCTGAGTGGGCCAGTGAACAAATCTATAAACTCATCCCTTACTGTATCTCAATCTCTCTTGTCATGATTTTTTTTTTAAATATTGATCAGCAGGATTAGTGAGAAACAGACAAAATGAGACAGTAAAGAGGAAATCAGTTTTTGAAAACTACATCAAAAATTCCCACTGTTTTGTAACCTCCTTGTCTTTGAAAAATCTGTCAGACACAAACTCACAAAGATAGCACCACTGTATTTAAAGGTAATTATTTTTAAGAAACAAATCAATAATGAAGAAACAGAAATAAAAATATTTTTTCATTTTAGAAAATCACTTTAAAGATTACTATTCACATGCATAATAAAAGGTATTATTTTAAACTAAATTTTAAAAATTCTTCATAAAAACACACACTGTGTCAGTTGAAGCGAACTTGGTCCATTTATTAGATTTCATAAGATATTATTTTTATTCTTTATAACTCTGAAATATCTTAGAATTCAATTGGTAATTTGGTAATGAAAATGTTCAGGCATTTGGAGAGTATGAACAAAGTGCAGCAGATATACCTCCCACATTTTAAACTGTCAACTGTGAGGTGCAAGTGAACTCAGGTAAATGGTTATGGTAGCTTCAGCTAGTTAATATTTTTCCTATATTTTCTTCAATTACAATCCAATTCTAGATATGACATTAATAACCTGATGGTGAGGTTCTGGAGATGCTGGAGCTTTGGGGAATATGGAGCACCCCTTCATTGCTGTGGCTCCTGGGTCCGCTCTGGCCTGGTGTGGTGGCACCTGATGGGGCCCTATCTGTGGGTTGAGTGGAACTAATGGCATACTTATCATATTTACCAACCCCTCCGCTCGGGCAGGATATGACACAAGGTCAAATTTTTAAGCGGAGTTTAACAGGTTTGAATTCAGAGTTTTCCTTCTCCTAGACTAGTTGCCTCACCAAGGCTGAAGAACCCAGTCTGCCCTACTATTAACCCATAGCTGGAGGGAGAATAATTGGATTCATACCTTTCCCAAGCGTATTAGTGGTATGTGAAATGCAATCAGTCTCGTCCAGGATTTGAACTCGTGTCGCCGTGTCCATATCCCACGGTGATAACCATTACACTATGGGCACTTCTAATGGCATACTTATGCTTAACTGAATTGTTTGATTGAGCTGAGTGGCTTGAGGGAGAGGTGCTTTTGACAATTAAACCGTACTTACATTTAAACTGTGTGTTTATGCTAAACTGAAACCGTATTTACATTAAAACTGCATGCTTATGCTAACTTGAAATTGTTTGAAATGGAACTGTTTTTTGACATTGAAACTGTATTTATACTAAACTGAATTGTTTAACATAGAACTGTTTTGACATTTAACTGTGTGTAAACAAAATCTGTTCTTATACTAAACTGAATTAGCTGAATTAGAACTGCTTGACTAAACTGAATAGCTTGAAATAGAAATGTTTTCACAATTAAAGTGTATTTACATTTAAACTGCATGCTTATGCTAAACTGAATTGTTTGAAATTGAACTGTTTTTGACATTGAAACTGTACTTATACTAAATTGAATTGTACTGAGTACTCATGCTAAACTGAATTGTTTGAAATAGAACAGATTATTTGTCTAAAAATAGATTTGGCGTTAAATAACCTACAAAGGTTGATATGCCATAAATCCCAACCAACCAGTCAGTTAAATCATGGCTTGACTGTTGCACACTATGTGTTGGCTGTTGAATTTGTAATTGCTATATTGAGTTAGTATAGCATTTATTCTAAGGGTAACAGCTACAAATAAATGAATTAATACTTCATTTAATTCTAACAATTTATTAACCAGTACGTGAAACAATTAATAACAATATACAGTCCTTCCTGTGCATAACATTGAGTTTAAGGGACTTACTGGTGGGCTAAAGAAGATATCTTCGGGTTGTCTTTCTGAGAGCTTTTAATGTCCCTGCCTCACTAAACACTTGGTAGAATCTATCAGACAGGATTTTGGGCTAATCACGTGATTAGTATATCCAATCACAAAGAGCCTCTCCTTCACTCACTCCATACACAGGAATAACCATTTTACTGACCCAACAGCTACACAGGAAGCTTTTCATGCTAATTTCCAGTTACACCCTAATGATGCTGTTCCATATAGAATTTTCAACACATACCAGTAACAAAGATATATTGTTAAGCTGAGTATATCTTTTTTTTTCAATTACATTATGTGAGCAATTAGTTCATTACTAGTGGCAATACATATCCACTTATAATGACCATAGAGTTAAATATTATCTAATAGCTGAAATTTTTTTTCCATCAAACAGTGCTATTGTGCTCTCTGTATTGGTCATAGTTTACATCAAAATAAATAGGAGGCTTTACTTTCAGAACAACCCTTGAATGTATTTACCCAACCACTCCACTACTGGCAGGATCCTATGCAAATTCAATTTTTAAGTGGAGTATGACCAGTTTGAATTCAGAGTTTTTCTTCTCTGAGGTAGATTGCCATACCAAGGCTAAAGAACCAAGTCTGCCTTACTACTTACATAGAGCTGGGATGCCTTTCCCTAAGACATTAGCACAAAGTGAAATGCAAACAGCATTGTCCAGGATTTTGATCTGGTCTCCAAGTCTATTTCCAATGACTAAAACCATTACTCCACATGCACCTAATAGTACAGTAAAATTAAATAGAGATGAACGTAACATGTAAGCAATTTCTCTTTATTTTCCATAAATATATAATCTTGATTCTTCAAAAGAATATTCTGTATGTATAAATATAGAAATGTAAATAAAATTGATTGTAAAAAAAAAAAAATTAAAGTGTTGTTTAAAATGTGTTGAATAGAGATGAGTTCTTGGTGCCATCTTCCTTTATAATCAAAAGGTTTTTTTACTAAGCCTCATCTATCCTCATACAAGACCGGATATGTAAAATATATCTAAGATTGGATATATAGACTGATTCTTACAAGACTATCTTGTAAACCAACCCTTTGAGTAAAAAAAAAAAACACTCATTCGATGATATTTTACTTTTTATTTTAAAGTTTTCTTTTTCTTTATCATCTACTTTTAGATTTTTCTTTAATGTTTAATGTCTAAAATTGATGATAAACATGAATTAATCAAGTAAATTGTTTTGCTCATCAATTAATCACAATGAGGACAATGTCAACTTCTTAACAGACATTGTGGAGGCATTTGCAGAGTTCTAATTTGTGTGAGATATACTGAAAGAGTTACATTAAAGGAAAAACTGAGATGAGCAATGGTCTCTGAATTCATAGAGCAATTTGAGTAGAACAAACAATTTTGAGCAGATTGTTCTTGATGTTAGGACAAATTTTCTGAACAGGTGTGGTTTGATTTCTTTGTTTGATGGCATATCTTTGTTGGTTATTTAATGCCAAAGCCATCCTTGTCGACCAGTAATTATCAATATGAGGCACAGAAATATTTTGGTAGGGCATGCAATATTTTGGTGGGGGTTGTTTAGAGACCTAGTTAATGGCCTTTTAGGCTTCTTTATAGCAGTAAAATTTTGAAAATGTAAGAACTAAATATTAGAGGGAAGATAAGAATTTTAGAAATACCAAAGAGGGGCAAGGCCCAAAATAGGTTGGGAACCATTTTGTAGACGTACAGTGATATTACCATTTAACCCATAGCTGGATGGGGATAATTGAGTTCATTCATTTCCCAAGAGTATTTGTCCAAAAGTGAATGTAATAGTGTGGCCAAAGTATGAACTCACTACAATGTCACAGTCCAGTGGAATCGCCACTGTGCCATGGGAACTTTCCCCTTTTCTGAACAGCCACTTGGCATTGATATATGTAGTTGCTGTAGCAACTAGGAAAAAATTGCAAAGATAGTTTTCTTTCTTTTTTTCTTTCACCATTCAGTAAACAGAAGATGTTAGTTTCATTTGTTTATGGACCCCCTCTTCCTCAGCAACCTGACTCATATTTTGTCCCTAGGACATAATGACAAAAGCTTTTATAAATTATCCAAATATTTATGAAAAAATGTTTCTGCTGTAATAACTAAAAAGATATGTCACTGTGGCAGATTGGCTAAAATATTGGACAGCAGTATTCTTGGGAGGGAGTTCAAACTCAATTTATACCATTATGTCCCTTTTTGGACAAATACCCTCGAGAAAAGATATGAACCTCTTTGTTCTCCTTCCTCTGGGTTTAATAGTATCACTGCTGTTCTTCTACTAAGAGGGATTTCACATTAAATAACCCATGAAGTTTGATATCCCATTAAACAATAAAACCAAATCAAAGTAATAACTAAAAGAACTTTACTGATTGAGTAAATGAATTGTGTTTGATTTCTTTTAAAACCACACCTTTGCTTATACACATATGCTCTTTTCTAGGTTTACACAAAGAAAGTTAAATAATGAAAAATTCTCTTTTTGATTTGTTATCTGAATGAAATATAATATCATTTACTAAGCTTTTTTTGCTTAGATATAGCACAAGGCCGTATGAATGGGGCACCCAATGAGAATCGAACTCACTCGTGCAGGTTTGCTAGTCTACCTTGCTAACCATTACACCACCCGAGGTGCCCATATAATATCAAAGTGTCAATCTATTATAAGTTGTGAGTAACCTAACTTCAACATCTAATAATGACAGTGCCTAATCAAATGTAAACTGTTGCTACTATCATCACAAATGGCTATTCTGTTTACTGGCCTTATCTTATAAAGTCTTTCATTTTTTTAACTTCACATAAAGGGTACATCTTCACTAGTGATATACCTCTCATTTCTACACTTGCTACATCAATGTACCAAGCAATATTTTCTACAATGTCAATGAATTTAGAGTTATTTTTAAAGATTCTAAGAGATAGAGCTTTAAATCTACTTAAGTAGATCTTTCCCCATCAATATTATAAGGACATCAACTGCCGAAAGTAAATGCATATTTTTTAAAATCCCAAACTACACACTAAAAATGAAGATGAACGTTCAATGTAATCTCTGCTTTTAATTGATCTGGCGTGTATGTATATATATATATATATATATATATATATATATATAATTCTTCTAAATGCCCTGTCCAGTGGCAAAAGCTGCTTGGTAGCACCAGGCAGTACCGCCTGGAGCTACCAAAACTGTTTTATAACCCCTGGTTGGCAGCTGATGAGGGCAGGGTATCGCACATGCTTTTACATGTATGATGAAAATTTGGTCTGACTTTTTTGTATCTGTCATATTGCCCTTAAATAAGTATCAACCCAACATTTTTTTACAAAATAATAAATTTCCAAAAACCAAAACCATGAATATATAGCTGTCAATAATAAATAGTCCCATTATGTTATTTTTGGTTACAGAATTAATGTAATTTTATTTTTGGTTATAAAGTTTCAATGCTGTAGAGTTTGGGAATAAATAATGCTTGATAATGTCTGTTTTGATTGTATAATGTTCCTCTAAAATAATAAAACCCAGCTATTTTTGCTTTAGTAGAAAATTAACTTTTATTTGAAAAAAAAATTTTGTTGTAGACTTATTTATTGGTGATATAGTGTATAGACATGAATTCATACAATTACTTTCACTTTTAGACTAATACTTTTGGGAAATGCACAAAACTCTTATTTTCACTAGCTGTGGGTTAAATAGTTTCACTACTGTCCTCCTGCAAAGGTGGCTTTGGCATTTTATAACCCACAAAGTTTGATATGCCGTTAAACAAAGAAACCAAACTATTTCAGAAGGCTACATTAAATTTAAATCTTGGTATAATGGTATTGTTCATAATAATTATATTGGTTACACTCTCTCATTTTCAAAACTGAAGCCCATTATGAGATTGAATTCATTTTTATATTTGTAAAAATAATTTTAAGTTTTGATACAAAATCCAAGTTTTGAACACTGTAAGATTTCTGTCAGTTGAGTCATAGTACAGAAACACCCAAAAATAAGGAGATGACTATCAACTATTTTTTTTTTCTTTTTTACAAAATCATCACACTTCTGCATTAAAAAAATAAAACTGCATAAATATATTCTAGAGGAGTAAATATTTTTGAGTCAGCTTCATATTCCTAATTTTGGTTCAAGACTTTCAGAACTGTAGATTTGGATAAGTAATAACAATTTTAATTGTATAATATTCCACTAGAAATAATAAAATACTGGTATCTTTGATTAAGAAGAAAATTCACCCATCACAAAAAACTATTTGAGGTGCACTTATTTATGAGTGATATCACATGTTTCCATAACACAGTAAAAATGGCATAGTGTATTGCGATATTTGTAAGAGAAATTGTACCATAGCCAGATACGGATATGCGAAATGGACATATAATGTTCATACACACATATATATATATATATATATACATACATAGAACATAGGAATCTCGAAACATGTAAAACACTTACGAGTTCTTAGTTCAGGTACGAAACTTATTATTACTTTAGAGTTTAAAGGTTCTTTGACATGAGGAGAGAGATACACATTCTTTCTATTCTGGCTTTTTCATCTGCCCCCCATCTCGTGTGACACCAGCCCAAGGCCTCCACGAGCAAGCGAAAGTCAACCATCTTCTTCCAAGGCAGGACTCAACTCAACTGACTTTTTCAAAATCCCCCAAATCCTTTGCGCGCTCTTCTGGTGCGTGACGTCATTCGCACTCTCTAACCCCGTTTCCCATCTGGGCTATTGTGACATCTCTGAGTGACACGTCTGCTCTGCCTGCATGCGCACATGAACACCTGTGCTCAAGTTTGTACCTAACTAACCCATGTGCTGAGCCGAAAGGTTCTCAGCCTAACTAAACCCAAAGGCATAAAACAAAATCTCTCAGACATTATATTACAAAATATCATAAAAATTCTCTTAATTCTAATTAAGACAATTTCCATTTCAATTTTCAACTTAATTATAACAGTATCTTTGTTTCTAACATTATAATTTCTCAAGGGAAATAACCATAAAATACAAATTATAGAATATTTTCCATTGTATTTTTTAGTTGTCACTAATTATAATATAGAATTATTATTAGGATGTGAATTTATAATAAGCTTAATGGCTGCCATAGGCGGCCTTTAAAGGAATATAACTAATTGAGTTTCTTCTTCTTCAATATAATAATCAACCCGCACCTTGATGAACAAATCCTCTCCTTCATAATGGAAGAACTGGGTGAGGGTATCAACCCAGGATTACTGGCATTGTTATTGGCTTTTGATTTAGGCAACAAAATTTTGTGTTTGAAATAAAATTCAGTATTTTCACTTACTTATAAGAATTTTTACAAGAAATTCTTATTATTGTTCAAAGTAGGTTTCTCAAATTAGTGAATATAGACCCCTGGGGAGGAAGAAAATTTTGAAAAGATGACTATAAGCATAGAGGTCCACAGGGGGTTATTTACTTGGCATTCATAAATGCTTTTATAACAGGAGAACAAAAGTCGCTAGATCATGTAGAAGAGTTGCCAGAAATTGTACATCTATCAGAATGCCTGACTGAATGTGATGGCCACAAGTGATGAGTCATTTATGTACTACTCATTCAAAATATATGGGTCATTTTAAGGAACAAACAATCTGGCTATCATTAAAACTTTTTGGCATCCCAAACCTAACATTTGTTATCTCTTCAGTGCCCACTAAACTTAGCCCTCTCATTAAAAAATAATTCAATAATTAAAGGTGCATTTGCATTTAAGTAAAGTAAGTAAAGTTGGCGACTGTAGTCGAGGACAACCAGAAAGCTCCTTTTTCAATGGCTACTACACCAAGGTGTAGGGGAGGGTGCTACTTCTTTCCTTGGATTGCTCCACTTTACCCTTGATATGTACCTTATATTGGTGAGTGTTAAGCAAGGAGGTATCAAGTACCATTTTTACAGTCTTTGGTAGGTTGCGACCTGGGATTGAACTCAGGTCACAAAAAACCTCTTATCAATTCATCATCATCTTGTCGTGCCATCAGCACAGATATTCCTGACCCTTTCTTGCCATCTCTCCCTATCGTTCATTGCTTCCAGAAGGTCCTCAGGGCTACACCCCATATCCTCACAGAGCTCCCATATGTAGGTTCGAGCTGGTCGCCCTGCTTTTGCTCGGCCATGTGAAGGGGTCCATAGGAATATATCACTTATGGTCATTGGTGAACACTCTACCCACTAGGCTAATGAGCCAGCAAATAAATTGTATTAAACACTGGTAAATTAATTAAATGATGAGGTGCTTTCCATGTAATGGTAATTGTTGTAGGAAATAGAATTGGCAACCCAAGTTCAAATCCTGAATAAAGATTGTTTGCATTTCACATAAACCTAATACTCTGAGGAAAGATATGAATCTAACAATTCTCTCTCTTGCTATAAGTAAATAATAGGGCAGATTGGGATCTTTCACCTTGATATAGCAACCAGTCTAGTTGAAGGCAAACTGAAACCAGTCATAGACTTTGAGTGGGATGGGCTCTCCTAGTCTATTCTTACTCAAGGCATGCTACATGAGTGTACTCCCAAGACCAAACTTGGTAAGATGTTATGTTTAGTAATTTAATATTCAATTAAACTATCTCGAGGTCAATGGAAATTAAATTTGGTTACAGAGAGTGCATCAAGTAAAAAGTTTGATAAGCTTTGGTTTAAAAAAATGCCAGCTTTATCTTGTAATCTATGAAAAAAGCATTTAACAAAATATCTGTTTATGATTGAAGTGTTGAATAATTTTTCAAAGGACGAAATTTAATAACCTTAGATAAGAAACATGGCTGAATAAAAAGAAAAAAAACTTACAATCTTAAGATTTCATTTAATTCTTTACAGATTGAATTTATGTCTTAATTTTACTAGTTTTAAGATAACTCCAATATAAATTCAATTTGTGAGCTGTCAACAGAAGTTAATGACTCTATATCCTTAGTTCTCCAACTTTTCCCCCTGATTTGGAGAAAATCACAGTGCAAAATTGCTAATGCAGACATTCAAATCCCTTATTCCAATGAGAAATTTATTTTCATAAGCTCAAATCTTACTTTACTTTTTGCAGGATTGTATGTTTTTTCTACAAAGTTTTTTTTTTTCATGGCAAAACTGGAAGTACTAATATCAGTTTAATATCCCAATCTGGGTTAAGTTTATTGTGCTGTTTATTTTTTTAATGCTAACATTGAAAATCCAACTTTGCACAAATACATTGTCAGAAAAGGAAGTAGAATCCTCAGTGCTCCACTATTTCAGCATTTGACACTTTTGCTGACTCACACAATGTATAGTTTTCCATGCCCTCTCCTTAGGGGTTAACTCTCCTACACTTTGAGAACCATGAATCACTATCATATAGGTGCATATATATATATATATTTATCTGTATAAAGATATATTGTATGTACTTATATATAGAGTATATGTGTCAGTTTCTGCACCAATACATATGAATTTGCCATGGAGGCGTTTGCAGTGCAATGGTTAACATTTTAAGAAATGGATATAGTGAACTGACTTTAAATTCTGAACAGAGTTTGCTTGCATTTCACATAGTGCTAATAATACTTTTGGGAAAGGTATGAATCAAACTATTCTCCTGCCAGCAATTAGGTAGTAGTTGGGCAGGCTAGGTTCATTAAACTTGTTATGTCAACCTGTCTTGGAGAAGGAAAACTCTGAATCTAAAGTTGTCAAGTTAAACATGTTTTAATTCAGTTTTTGTTCTAGACTATGTGAAATGCAAACAGCCTCATTCAAGATCTGTTCATAGTGCCCATTTTCAATGACAAAAACTATCACACCATAATTACCTCTAGGAGTATGTTAGTGTATATGCATGTTATATATCACACACACACAAACATATATATATATATATATATATATATACACACACGTTTGTGTGTGTTATACTGCATATATATGTATATATATGTGGGGGTTGAGCACTCTAGCGAAGGAATTTACAGCTACCACTCGCATAATGCAAAGCTCTTTGAACGAATTGAGCACTCTGGTATCCGGCAAGGTTTTAACGTAAACAAACAAAAGCTACTACTTAATGCCTAATAATTCCCGAGCTGACGAGGTTTGCTTTTTAGCTGAGTGGTATGAGACGAAGTCTAATGTAAAGTTTGACGGGTTTCAATTCCAGCTTCCATCATTCTACATATCTAGCCACACTGAAGAGTTGTGATACAAGAAAACAGTCTGTTTGTGGAAGACATATATATATATATATATATATATATATTTGAGACATATAACACAGAAATTACAAATAAATATCGCATATAATGCATTCATGTTACATGATCATAAGAAAATAATACATTCTGAAGAATTGTATTATGGCAGAGTGCTACAGGGAAAACATAAAATATAAAATTTATATAACAGAAAATCTATGACATATATAATAAACAAGCATAATAGAATTTTTTTCATATATAACTGCTTAATTTTGTCTGCATTATTCATATCATGCCATTTGTGACACTAGAAGAATCCTAAGCGGATTTTAAAAAAACTGAATCAATAAATTCTGAACATCTAGAAATATTATAAAGTAATGGTAAATGTTATATATATATATATATATGTGCAACAGAAGACCATATGTCTTCCAACAAGACTCTGTGTTCTCTCCTAACGTTAGGACAAACCAAGTGTGGATGCATGCCAATTTCTATGATCATTTTCTCTCAGACGCATGGTCTCCTAGATCATCAAATCTTAATCTACTGTACAATTCTGTATAGAGAGTAGATGAGAAAGAGGTCATTCAACACCTCCATAACACCAAACAATCTCTCAAGTTTGCCATAACCACCGCTATGTTCAAAATTGATAAAGATCATCTAATTCTGGCATGTCAATATTTCTGACTCCATATAGAGGCTAATGATAGATTTATTGAGTAGGTGTGATAAAAGATTGTCAAGATTATTTGTATTGATTTTATTTTCAAATACAGCTTTTCTTTGATGTTCTATGTGTTTTTTCAAAATTCATACAAATGACAACAAAAAACTTACACACCATCTGTGTGTGCGTGTGTATATATATATATATATATATATATATATATATATACACGCACACACAGAATTGTTCATACTTGTTCATTATTTAAGTGGAACCTTATACCATCAAAATGGTATTAAGTTAGATATTATTTATCACCAAAACTGTATAGCATTGAAACTCTGAAGAAATTTTGAAATAAATTGTTAATTTGGAAGCTGGTAAATTGCTTGATTTAATTCACTAGTACATACCACTCTATGATTAACAGTTATAATGAGGTTTGATTGTAAACTATTAAATGTGTACAGCTGGCTAACCCTGTTTGACCCATTTGGAAAGGATAAAGAGATGAATTTTAAGTTGAATAGTCCAATCTTACAGTTAAATAAGTTTTTTTTTTCTTCATTCAGTTAAGGATTAGTATGAGTCAGTAAGGGACTGCATTGTTTCAAATCTATCACCAACAGATGGTCGACAAAGAATATAATCAATTCACAGAATGGATAGGGATATGATACATAAATGACATTGTTCATTTTATATGTGTAAATAATATAATTTTCATAATAAATTAAATTTGCTTTATGTCAGTAAAAATGACAGTAAATGGAAGGACTGTAATAACTAGAGAAATTAAGATGATGTTTTAAATAAGTGCATGAATATAAATATATATAAAATGCATTATTTTGATAAACAAGGATATACAAATTCAATACTGATAGCTCATTGAATGTATTTACTACTTTAAGTCCTTAGCGACTAATTATGTCAAAAAATTTAAATAGTGTATGAGACATCAGTACTATTGTGTTTCTTTGGATAAGAAAACTTTAGATAACTTTAATATTCAATATCAAATGTTAAACCTTCAGTTTAAATATATTTAATATATAAACAATAAATCATATAATAATCAAAATACACTTATAAATGACAATATTGCTTCATCATGTTGATTGCCAAATCATTTAAGCTACTAGTAGTTTGTTACTGTTTTTATGGGATATAAAGTGAGGTATATATTTGACATGAAAATGACTAAAGATTTCTCCTTATATGATATAAACAAAATCTATATAAAATAGCAGTACTGATTTAATCAGGTCACTGCTGAAGCCTAATAAAATCATTAGAAAAACAGAGTTATACATGGATAAAATATTCAAAAGAATCAAAGAGAAATAAGACATGAAAACTAATTTGGGGGAGTGTTTACATATTTGTTTAGAAATTCTGTTCTGTATCATTTTCAGGTGAAGCTTGTACAGGGTGGAAATTTAAAATGAATATATAAACCCTCAGCCAACTCCTCCAAATTCATTTTCTCCTTTTATTTCTTCTTACTGTATGTACATAAGATAATGCATATTGACCTCATAATTTTATTAAAGACAGAAGAGGATTTAAGTTTGAACACATTGATGAATATAAATGCCTTTTTTCATCTTCAAAAGCATGATATGGATTATAATTTTAAGATTTAAGATGGAAGAAAAAAAATCCAGTGTTCCTCTTTATCAATATCAAGGAGATTGAATATCTTAATCTAAAATTAGTTACTCACACAAACCACCAGTAGCTTATTTATTTATTTATTAAAAAAATATTAAAAAAATATAAATTAAACAAATTTGGCGACCAATTTATAAAACAATAAAAAATAAATGATCACCGACTTTATGTAAATAAAATACATAGACAACAAAGCTGGAGATATTGGTCTAAATAAAAGTTTCTTGAATGCCAAATAATGAGAGATTTAGTAAATGACAAGAAATTCAGACAAATTGCATTCTGGTTAATACATTTTTCTTTTGTTTATAAACTTTGTGTGCAGATATTTGATGAGCTTATATCTTAAAAAAATTTTTTTTTTTTTTTTTTTTTTTTTAAATTTTTTTCACATATGCAAGCAAGGTGCATTCCATCAAAAACAGAAGCTAAGCAACAAATGAATAAAAGCCAAACACTAAAGAAATGAAAATAACAGACAACAATGACATCGAAAGAAAACAGAATCTACCAACGAAATGAAAAAGGAACTCGTTGGATACTGAAGAAACAGGAATAAAAAGGAGACAATGATTGCATGAACCACATACCATACCAGGCTACTAAGTAGTAAATAAAGAAAAAAAAAGGACACATTTTTGTTGGTAAGTTTTTATCTGATTCTACAACTAAGTTGCTGTTAGTCAGTATATTTTGAATGACCTATTTTATCATTGTTGTATACAAGAGAAGAAACAAGAACATTGAAGAGAAATACAAGTTTGGGTCAATGTTAAAGACTTATCTTTCTATTGACTATGTGCTGACAAAGATTCATTATTATACTATGATTTGAAGTTCAGGTTTTATTTTGAACAAAACTTTTGATTACACAAATAAAACAGAGAGAATTGTTGGCAAATCTCATCTATTAGGGTAGTTAGTACAGAAAAACTTGAATACTTGACAAGTCAAAAGTTTTGCAATATTTTAGTAATATAAAGAGTAATTCAGTAGTTCTGAATGCTTTTGCTGAGAACATGAAGGTGATGAACCAATCTGGATGTTGAGCTCACATACTTTTGCTGAGAACATGAAGGTGATGAACCAATCTGGATGTTGAGCTCACATACTTTTGTTGAGAACATGAAGGTGATGAACCAATCTGGATGTTGAGCTCACATACTTTTGCTGAGAACATGAAGGTGATGAACCAATCTGGATGTTGAGCTCAACTAATACTCTAGATTTGCATCTACAGCCTCGGTATCAACAGTTTTAGGCCTCCCTGATCTTTCTTGATCATTAAGGCTCTTGCAACTAAAAAAAAAAAATTTGAATTGCTTTATTACTGTACTCTGTTCAACTACATCATCACCAATAAATATTTTTGATTGATTCCACAGAGTCACACCACAGTTCGAACTCGTAAAGCATAAGGTTCTGAATTACAGTATGTTGCACATTCATCGGTGCAGATTTCAAAGCACTGTTGGAATAAAGCAATGCACATGTCCCCATATCGACTATAATGTTACTATCAACCACAGCAGGTGTCAATTACAGCTTGAGCTGCTTCAGTCATATGATATATGTGCTGAAACTAGCGCATACCAAAATACAACAAAACTTTTGATTTACTCTGGTAAAATGGTTGAACCTTATGTATCAGGGTAGGGAGTACAGAAAAAACCTTTTAAAAAAAATGACCATTATCTCTAGGGAATTTGATAAGAAAATGAATTCTCATAACACTAAAAGAAGTAATTAAACCTACTACTTTTGTAGTTGTTTTCAGATTTTTAGATGGAATATCCAGGAGAAATTTATTTAGCATTAGAATCTCTGTTTTTAAGCAGATTAACAACTACTAACATAAAATGATCTTCGTGAATAGTTTTTGTTTTACGATTTTTATCGTATATTCTATGGTTTTAAGTTTTATTTACATCTTACAAATTACTTAGATTTCTTTAAATTCAAAATCTGAAAATAATTTCTTTAGCTTTGTATGCTGACTGTATACTCTGCAGATGAGAAGATCCCACCAAAAAGAGATGGTCAGGTTATGAAACTAAATGGCATCTGCTGGTGAGGCTCCTGTTCTGGAGATCTAGGGAGTATACAATACTTCTTTATTGCCATTACTCTTATGTTCACTCTGAATTAGAGTGGTTTTAGCTGTAAGGGTCCCATCTATCAGTCAAATAGATCTATTCAAAAATTGTTTTTATTTGATAGGATCATGTGCAAGAAAAAATAACCCTTTCAAAATATTTAAAAAAGGTTAATATGAATGTACAATGAATGTAATTCCATAACTTCTAAGCATGAAATAACATGCCATCAAAATCAATCAAACATATAATATTTTATTTTAATTTTCACTTAATTTTTTAAATATCAACTAAATATCTCTAAAATTAAAAACTGACTGGAATTTTCTCAGACTTCTTTTTTTAAAGGATTTCCATATAACCATATATACATGTATATCATATGACTTTTTGAGACTTAAATTTTTGCCTAATATTAGAGCGTCACACCATATTCGAGATACGGACTTTGTAAATGTAAATATCATGTATACTCGACTTTCTTCTGATCTTGCATATCATGTGACCTTCTAATATTAGGTTAGAATTTTGACACTCAGAAAGTCACATGATACATGAGTATATATGATACTTATTTTTCACAAAGAAATCAAATATCAAATTGTTGATCTCATAGAAATATTATCTTTTATCAAGCACCAGTTAGAAAATGACTGACATTGACCCAAGTTTGTATTTTAAAGAAAAAGTAAAGAAAAAAAATTAAAAAAATAAATGAAAAAATAACATTTAAAAGAGTTTTATAAAGGAATTTTTTTCTATAAATAGAAGATTAAAACATCAAGAACGTGCCCAGCAAGGATAAATCACACACACCTTGTGTTGTTTTCTGTGCTGACAGCGTTCATCCAGAGTGCAGAATTATGAAAAATAAAGCAATCAACACATCAGTTGATACATGAGTTAAGAAAAGAAATCATGAGACGGTCAATTGCAAGAATTAATTTTCATGGTTTCTGCTTTATAGAAATAAAAACTGCAAGTTTTGGTCTTTTGAAATAAATGAGGTATCATAAACATTCATTGACTATCCTCATCTGTTTTCACAATTTTTCGATTGGCCTGTTCTCTGATCATCTTAAGGTGATATTTGGACATTCAATTGCTAAACTGGTGTCTGCATTTGTCTCAGCACAGAAAACAGTCCTAGGGATTTTGAGTGTGTGGAATTGGATCAAATGACAACCTAGGTTTGGAAGTCTGGAACTTAATCTTTAACTAACTTGCTTATGTGAGTGAATGAGTGCATGGGAGTTGTGTTGTTAGAGATATATAAGGATTCCTACATCTGTTTAATGTCTTGAAAATGGAGAAGTAATTGTAAAGAAGTATTATACAATACATACCCACAAAACACACACAAACTCAATGTGCATATATATATATATATATATATATATATATAAAGTGTTTTTTGGTTTATGCATATATAAAGCGGTAAGTACCAGCATCTTATGAAAGATGCAGCATGCAAAACTCTAATTTCTAACATAGAGAATGTATTGCAGACAGTTGAGAATTATGGTTCCTTGTATAATATCTTCCTAAAGATACTGTCACTCGTAACTTATGAAACATTAGTATTGTATAGAATGCCTAGTATTTTGGCAAAGTATAAAATAAGCTTATCAGATTCTGACTTTTATACTTCATCCTGAATTTTGATAAAATATCAAGGTATTCTTTAGAATGATAAACATTTTGGTAAATTACAAAATAGGCTTACTTGATTCTAGTATTATTTTAATAGGATGCTAAGGAATACTATATAATATCTAACATTTTCTGGCACACTATAAAAAACTACAGGGGTAGGAAAATTTATTGATGAATTAAAATCAGGAATATGTAAACTAATAAAAAATAGAAAGCAATAAGAGAGATGCAAAAATTCTATTAGTGAATTGGTATATGAAAGCTAAACTAAAAACTTTTTAGTCCTCATTCTTTATTGCAGCAATTAGGGTTAGCAGTACAGAATAAAAACCTTACTTCATTATATATACTCATTCCCTGAAAGAACTTATCTTCATCCTGAAGGATTAATAAGGGCAGAGGAAGTTAAAAAGTCTGAGTTATTAAGCAACCCTGAATGATATTGAATTAATATGACAAGATGCTCTAAAATGCACATGCACAATGAGAATAATGGTTTAACAACAAACAACTAATAATCAGTCATTAGTGGTAAGGTTCTTTCTTTGCTGCCATTTGGTTATTTCACATATTACCTAAATGAAATTGGTAATCTACAAAATACCAGGAAAAGGAGTGTGTATGTGTGTGAGAAAGTGTTTATTTTATACTTTGCCTTGAAGTTGTAGGAACTCTATAGAACTCTCTGAATTCCCAATTTTCTGATAAGAGTAAATTTTTCTTTGACTTTTAATAATTCAGTTTCTATTCTTGTAGTTATCATTATAAGCTATAGATCATTCTGCAAAGACTTTCTATTTATATATGTAAACACACACACACACATATATATATATATATATATATATATATGTGTGTGTGTGTGTGTGTATACAGTATAGCCTATGAATATCTGAGAAATTTTCTAATGAAAATTTAACTTCTTCCCAAGACAGGTTCCAGGATTTTATTTCTATCAGAACATTAGTCAATTAAAACATATTTTGAGATATTACTTATTATCACACGTGATAGCATTAAAACTAAGGGTCTAATAAGATGAATATATAATTGTCTAAATATAAGTATATTCCTTACATATATTGATGCAAATTTTATTTTTGGCTACAGAGGTATTGCAATTTTATTTTGGTGAGTTTCAGTGCAGTAGTGTTTGGTAATAAATAATATATAATAATATCCATTTTGATTGTATAATGTTTCACTAGAAATAATGAAATTCAAATATCTTTTCTTTAGAATAAAATTACATTTTTATCTAAAAATTGGAGTGTATATAAAGTAATTTACAAAGCTTTTTGTTTAGATGTGGCACAAGGCTGTATAAATGGGGTTCCCAATGAGACTCAAACTCACTTGTGAAGGTTTGCTGGTCTAGCATACTAACCATTATGTCACCTGAGGTGCCCATGGAGTATATATTGAAGGATGAAACTAAATGTGTTTTGATGTATATATATATATATGCATGTTGGGTTATTGGTGACTAAACTGGTACCCCCACCAAGTTTATCTGGTGAGGAGGGTGGCTAGACACCCAGTAGGAAAAAAAAAAATTGTCCAAGAGTGGAGGAAGCTTTGTGCTCAATGGCCATCTAGAATGTAGACGCGAGGATGTAGAAGTAATGGGGTGGTATCCAAGTGCGAGTGAGCCCACCACTTGGTGTGATGGACCTGTAGATCTTGTTAGATCATTCATCTAGGAGAAGGACTCTCAGAAGTAAAACCTGCATTCTCCATAGTCTTTCAGTCATTTCACCTCATCTTGTCTCTGATACCAGACTTTGGGGAAGGAGAGCATGATGTGCGTGTTGCACCATCATATATGCAAGTCTGTGTGCAGCTATTAGTGCATACATTTATCTCTCATATACAATTGGAAATGTTTTTATGGAAGAAAGATTGATTTGTTTTGTAAGGTGTTATAGATGAATTAAACAAGATTTTAGTTTAATGCTAAATGTTTGCCCACTTCTGCCTTTTAGTTTTATCAAAATAATATTGAGAATTCATAGAATCATTCTTAAGCTTATCAAGATTTTAACACAAGGCACATATTCAAGGCTTCCCTGTGAGGATCAAATTCACTATTCAGTTTTAATAATCTCTGGGACTAACTTGTTGACCATTACTCGATGGCAAGATACTTCTGTTGATATTTACATCAACAGAATTAGTTTTTGTGATTTCCAGCTTTATAAGCCTCATTGAACATATCAATAGTAAAAATATACCCCAAAACTCTTTCAGGGTTTTATGCCAAGTACCCAGTGTATTCATAACCTGCCTATTTGAATGTTTTCAAAATATAGCTATCTGGGTTCA
Organism: Sepioteuthis lessoniana; assembly: GCA_963585895.1. NCBI lineage: Eukaryota > Metazoa > Mollusca > Cephalopoda > Myopsida > Loliginidae > Sepioteuthis > Sepioteuthis lessoniana. The sequence continues at coordinate 127,293,385 of OY757904.1, read as the reverse complement.
AATCTCAAAGGAATTGATAGAGGACACTTGGATAAGTCAAAAGTTTTGTAATATTTTGCTATTTACTAATTTGTGGCACATGTATCATGTGACCAAAGCTGTTCAAGCTAAGGAAGATACCCACACAGTTGAATGTGCAATGTACTCTAATTCAGGAACTTATGCTTTACAAGTTCATATTGGGAAGCAACCAAAAATACTTGTCGTGCCAAATGTGAAGGTGTAGCTGATAACAGTGCAATATCCTGATGGTTCAAGAAAGTTTGCTTGGGTTGCAAGAACCCCTACAATCAAGTTGGCCATAGAAGCAAATCCAGAAAGTATCAGGTGAGCATTGCATCTCATTATCCACTGTGGTTTGTCATCTTCAAAAGCACAGTAAAAATTTCTGGAGAAGCCGAATTATACCTCACATTGCTATTATATTGTAAAAAATTTGACTTGCTCAAGTATTAGGAGTTGGTAATAGATATTAAATTTTAGAATTATCTGGTTCACTTTCTTATGTCATTATATCAATGTTTTCAGTTTTAGACTGACTCCTAAGGAGAAAAGGTATACCTGATGGGGATTACATGAAGGTATTGTAGTTTGCCCAGAAGTAAATATTTCATCACATGGTCAGAGTTACGTATTATGTGGGGATTAGTTTTGATATTATAGATTATTTTTTCATTTTTCTTTTATATTTACAACACAAGGATTGAAAATTGATGAATGAAATGATAAATTCCCTGTAATGGGAAGTGGTACAAATGAAATTAGTAGAAATTCACAATGACAGGAATTACACCAAAATGCACGAGAATGCAAAAAAAACTTTGGCAGAGACAAAAGGTATAAATACAATGCATGGGGAAAATGGCAGAAGAGTGCAAACTTTTCACCTGAGAATAGAATCAAGCGAGAACCCAAAATATCAGTTAAAAAATACTGCAGACAGCCTTCCTCTAAATGCACATTTGAATTCACTGATTAAAAAGACAGCAACCCACACATACTATACACATACTAATGGCATCTATACACATGTATCTATGTGTGTTTTTATATATTTGTGTGTATGTTCATAATACGAATTTATTTTATACATAAATATATATATATAAAAGCAGGCATACATGTATATATATATATAGATTGATAGATAGATAATGTATCTACCCAACCCCTTTGCTACCAGCAGGATGTAACAAGAGGTAAATTTTTAAGTAAAGTACAGATGGACTGAATTCTGTGTTTTCCTTCTCCTAGACTGGTTGCCTAACCAAGGCTAAAGAACTCAGTCTCCCCTACTATTTACCCATTGATAGCAGTAAAATATCTGTAATGTATGTATATATATATATATATATATATATATTTGCATGTAAAGATATATATGAATACTTACATCAGTGCGTTTCTATACATGAATGCATACATATATACCTCTATACATCTATCTGTGTGTGTGTGTATGCATAGGTATGTATATAGATCTACATGCACACATACACACACATGTATATTATACATATATATACAAATATTTTTTATGTCCATATATATTTCAATATAATGACTACATGCACGTATTTGTATGTATCTTTGTGTCTTTAAGTGTATGTGCACAAGTGTTTATATATATATATATATATATATACAAATGTAATTATATATGTATTTGAATGTAGATAATGTATAAATATATATGAATTTAATGAGTATATGCATGTATATTTATAGATATACTTACACACATATATATCCCTCAACACATACACACACACACATATATATATATAATTGCCTTCATATATATGTGTCTGTGTGTGTGCACAAATAAGTAAAATTGGATATACATCTGAAATGACTGACAAAAAAGATTATATATATATATATATATATATATATACATGCTCAAGCACACTAGTTCTTCCAGTCACAATTGAAAAACAACCCAATCAAAATGTTGTGAAAACAGTGATAAGAAAGATAAGGATATTAGATTGTAAAACCTCATAAAATCAAAACAAAATTTTAAGGTAAAATTATTCATTCAAATAGAAAAAAAAATGTCCGAGCTGAATTAACTCTCATGAATGTTTTTCATGTGAGAGGAAAAAGAAAAATGTAAGTAAAAATGAGTTGTCTCTTAATTAAACAGCTTGAAACACAGTGGGTAACTCTTGTCTGGAATTTGTTAAAAAAAAGTGTCTTAATCATTATGTTGTTGGTTTCAACTAATTTTCAAATCATTGCTATTTGGTTTTCCTTCCAATATTTCAACTATTATCCTCTGATTTTCTTTATTATTTACTATGCTTTGCTGCTTTCAAGTGTTAACTCATCTAAGTATTATGGAGGTTTATTATTGCTTAACTTTAGTAATCTAATTGGAACAAATGCTTTTTCTTTGATTTGACTGTGAGTCATCTTCTGTTTTTTTGCATTGGATTACTTGGTGGTAGGGAAGATATTTTGTCAAGTCCCTACGCAGCAAGGACCAATCTTAACACTGGTATATACTAAAAACTTATAAATAAAAGGAAAGACAAGATAAGCTCATTCCCATAAATAGAAACATTTAATATATACATAGTATACATAACGGTAAAATTAAAAGAATACACAAACACATCCCAACAGTTAGAATTATGTATATATTGTTCTCTGAACAAGCAGTATATATTTACTCAACTCCTTCACCATGAGCTGGATGTGACACAAGGTTAGCTTGTTATGCAGAGTACATATGTTTGAACTCAGTTTTCCTTCTCCTAAACTGGTTGTCAAACCAAGGTAAAAAACCTGATCTACTCTATTATTTTACCATAGCTACATGGGGAACAGATAGATTCATGCCTTTACCAAAAGCTTTAGCATTAAGTGAAATATAAACAGCTACATCCAGGATTTGAACTCTCACAATAACTGTTACCCCATGCTGGCCTTGTAAAAAAAAGCCAGAAAACTTCATAAATTTGTGCATCCTTTTTGTGTAATGTCCACACTAATCTTTTTTTATATCATTTCAATTTTAGTATATGTACTGCTGAAGTGAACAAGCAGTATGTAGAAAGGATACAAAATAGAGAAAGTCTTACTTAATGATATTGAGTAAAATGACCAAAGCAGAGATAGGAGATAAAATCTATAATGTTTAAAGAGCTGGAGCAAAAGAAGTGGTGCATGGATTTCATATAACATTCCATGAGGAACTCAATGAACATACCCATTCTCTAAGGGAGATAACTATCTATTGTCTCACTACAATTGTATTCTGGAATATTGTTGCCTCTTATTTTGTGAGTGGAGGCACAGATATAATCATTAGATAAGTGATGTGCTTCCTCAGAACATGATTAAGAAATTCCAGACACCAGTTGAAGGCTGAAGTTATATGGCAAAAGTATTATGAAAATATCCAGCAACAAATCAAAGGAAATTAATCAAAACCAACAACATAAAATGAATAATCATTGCAGGCAAGGAGAAAAACAGGATATAGCAAGAAAATCAAGAAGTGTGGTCCCAAGAATAAGACAAGTAAAAAGAAACAATTCAAATGAAAAAAAAATAGTTTGGTCAGTGGTTCCAACTTGTTCATTTACATATGACCTGATGTCATTTTTTTTTCCTTTTTTTTTCCAAGATAAATACATAAAAATTCAAGCAGCACATCTGGAATTAGCATCAGTATCAAACAGTTTAGAAGTAAATGTAAGATGAAATGTTCAGTTTAATATTCTCATCATTGTTGTTTTGGTCAATATTTTTTGACAAGCAATTTCTTAAATGACAATTGCTTTGAATTTTTTAGAAGGTTAGAGTTTTAAAAAGTAAAAAATGAAGGTAGACTTGATGATCACTGGATAAACAAACTGTACAATTTAGAAAGGATAAATAATTCAGCAGCTGCAAAAATAGGGATCAAAACAATAAGGAAAAGGATACTTCATTAGATGATGAATGTGTTTCTTTCTGAACATCAAACAGCTTTAGACTTACTTTGTACATAATATTTTAACTGGAATTATTTATTGGAAAAAAATAAAAAAATAAAAAGGAAATGTTCTTGTGAACCTGGTTAACATGATTATGTTTGTTGAGAAATCATAATCATCTCTCCACTCCTTTCTAATCTCATTCATAATCAAAAGAGTGGGGGGTGTCCTCGTGGTGTAATGGTTAAAGCAATGGACTGTGGAATCGTAGTACGCGAGTTCGTACTCCAGTCGTGCTATTACGTTCACTTTCGAGCAAATACCCTTGGGAAAGGTATGAACCCCCTTATCCTCCCAGCTATGGGTTAAATAGTACCATTACTGTTCTTCTAGGAGAATGGCTTTGGTATTAAATAACCTACAAAAGTTGATATGCCATTAAACAAAGAAACCAGACCAAACCATAATCAAAAGAAGACTTTCATGTTCAAGAGCAAAAGCAGCTGAAAAATTGAAATCTTCAATGATTAATACTTAATTTGCAGGACCCGTGGAAATTCCATAGAAAAGAAAAAATCAAAAGGGATTATTTAACCAAGAAAGAATGATTTGAAATTTTATTACATATAAATCCTATAGTTGCTTCTGCAATGAATAATACAAAAATATACGGTAACAATCTATGTAATGTTTAATACACATATCACTTGTTTGTATTCAGTTCTAGAAACAACAAGATTAATGTATAGTTACTTATTCTATTTTGCAGATTGCAGTATTGCGAGTACTGAAGAATCTTCGGAACTCGTTTTCTTTTTCAGCTTTTGACAATCAGAACTTCTGAGCTCATCAGATCTTCAGCAAGCCAATATCCACTATTTTATGTTTACTATGCTACTTAGTAAGGGAGAAAAGATGAAGTTAGCAAAGGGCAATTTTATTGGAGTTAAACACAGTATTTGAACTGAAGAAGCAACGTTGGAAGAATATCCCAACTAAATGAAGAGGAGGTTGGAAGAATATCACATTTGACTGCTGGGAGGAAATGTAGATGAATATCTTACTTGGATGAGGATGGAAGAATATCCAACTTGGCTGAAATATTGGACACCCAGTGAGAACAGATATCACTAGCTTAGCTTGCAAACTATTACACTACACTAGGTGGATACTCAATGAACTATAGTTAAAATCTCATTAGAAACAATTTTTTCTTCATACTTGTCAAACTCTCAAACTTCTAAAAAGAAAGAAAATATAGCAATACCTAAGTAATATATATATATATATATATATAGTTATATATATAGTTTTAATTAAGCTGTTTGAATGTCTTGTAATGTCTTCTCTCACTCTTCCTCAAGCATACAATCTGATTTTTACATTCATGCATAGTCATACAAAAATAAACGGATAGATAAATCTGTATACACGCAAAGAGTTTCACATACATAAAGAATTTGTACATATATGCCCACACGTGCACAGATGTATTAATACAGCCACACACATAAAACAAAAATAAAATCAAAACCTCAGATAAGTAAATATGCTGAAGCACAAATACACACAGACATCCACAATCATATATAAAACCAAATGGAAAAATATATGAGGTCTGTCCAGTATATATACAGACATTTTTTGAGAACCGGTTGTGCAGCCAGGATTTAACTTATCAGAAGGGATCTTTCTGTGTATACATAAACAGATACATTTTCTTGGGGTTACTAAGTCAAAAATGAGCCACTTTTATGGAGTCTTTGAGTAAGGTTGGATCATTATATATATATATATATATATATATATATATATATATATGGGTTCTTTTTTTGTTTATCCCCTAAATATCTAAGCTCCTCCCTCACAGAGTAGACTTGGCTCCCTGTGAGTTCTAGCTTTTTTCAAAGATAAAATCTTTGTTGATGCACTGTAGACAAGATTAAGAAGAATGTGACAAGGCAGCTGATGGTAATTTGAAAAGAATGTTTTGCAGACTATTTTGAAATCGGTAAACTAAGACGAGTATTTGAGGTCCCAAAGGGAAGATGTTAACCCTCTCAGGTCATTTGCTGTATAATTACAACAGCAAATTGTAAACCTTCTACAGACCTTGTAGATGAATTTAAATGATTTTCTCACAATTTTTTTAGCATTCTCAACATATGTCGAGTAACTACAAAATAAGCTAAAAAAAAACCCTCATCTATTCTTTTATTATCTTGCTTTTGGCACATATTCTTTAAGTATCAGATTTTTCTGACAATAAATGCAAACTCACATTGAAGTGATAAAGCAGACCAAGGAATCTTTCCATATATATTTATCTTGTCTCCCTGTTAAAGGCAAAAATTTGACATGAGATTATATTTAAACTGAAGACCATTCTTCCTAAGGGTGAGCAGCTAAACTAAAAATAGTGTTGCTCTGTCAGCATTTCCCTTTTTGGGGTACCTCAGGCATCAGGCAATTAACCTGACCCTACCCCTTTTAGATGAGTGTGAAGGTGCTATCTGGTGGACAGTCATCTGAAGCTAAACTCTATATCTATTGTACCAAGCTATTTTTTCATTAATTGGCCTGATACTTTCCGGACACACCTTCTACATGCAGACACAAAAACGTTCTCACAAATTTATTTTTACCAAGTCATTAGATTATCTGTAAAATTTTAGGTATGAACAAAAAAAAAAATACTGTTATGACCATGAAAACATGCTATGTATCTTAATAATAAATTACTCCAGCCAGACAGAATATATGTATCTATTTTCAAATTTTTAAATTATTTTCTAGATTTAATATTATAGTATAATAAAGTTATTAAACCGGAGTTGGCTGATTTTTATGGCATATCAATTCTTTTTGGTTATTTAATACTAAGTCTTGTTACTACATATATTAATTATCATTTGTGAACAAAGTTCATATGCCCAGTTAGTTGGGGCAGTAGTATACACTGCCTGCTTCACTGCAGAGAAGTAAGACTCCCACCCCCAATGAGTGTCCTGATATGACACTAAACAATCTGATGGTGAAGTTCTAGTAATGCTGCAGGTTTGGGGAATGTGGAGTACACATTCATTGCCATTGCTCCCAAGTCCACGCATGCTCGGAGTGGTAGCACCTGAAAGGGTCCTATCTATTGGTCAAATAGAATAAAACTGCATACTTATGCTAAACTGAATTGATTGAAATAGATCTGCTTTGCCATTTAAACTGCACACTTATGCTAAACTGAATTGCTTCAAATGGAACTGTTTTTGTATACTAAATTGAATTGTTTGAATAGAACTGTTTTGACATTTAACTGTGTGTAAACAAAAATGTACTTATATTAAACTGTTAGAACTAGATGTTTTTGACTAAACTGAGTTGCTTGAAATAGAAATGTTTTTGATGATTAAACTGTGTACTTATGCAAAACTGAATTGTTTGAAATAGAACTGATTATTTGTATAAAAATGGATTTGGCATTAGATGACCTACTAAGGTTGATATGCTATAAAACCTAAACAAACAATTCATCTAGACTTAGTATTATAGTATAATAAAGTTATTATACTGGAGTTGGCTGTAAGTTGCTTGATCTTTACAGCATATCAACTCTTGCAGGTGATTTAATGCCAAGTCCTGTTCATATATATATTGATAATTATTTGTAAACAAAGTTGACAGGAAAAAAATTTAAATGTTGAACTTTTTGCAAAGAAATCAATTGGGAAGATTCTTTTCATGTCTCAGAAGGCTGTCAGTATGACCTTTTTTGCTGACAGCTGCACCAGGAACTTTTTCTTTACCACAGAGTCAGTGAATTTCCACTCCATAGACTTTCTTTTCAACCTTGGCTCATAATGGCAAATCCATATCTCACCCATTTGTAAACATTTCTTTTTTGACTAAAGCAAGCTTCCCCATACACATCACACATTCTTCTGTAAATTTCATATGGTTTGCACTTTACAGCTACCAAAAATTTGATGACAGACTTCTGTTCAAGTCTGTTTGATATGCCTCTATTTTGAATAGTATCAAAACAAATATTTTGTGAGATTTAGATAATTTTTGATTTTACACAATTCTAAATAATGTAGAGTTATTATTCATGGAAAAAAATTCTGAGATGCTCTTTTTAAAAAAAAAAATAACAGTCCTTAAATGAACCTTTATATATATATATATATATATATATATATATATATATATATATATATATATATATATATACACACACTCAGTCAAATTTTTATATCTTTTTTTCTAGAATTAATGTTATGCTGAAACATAAGAGTTATTTTACCATCTATTGATAAATTATATTTAAAGTTTATCATATGAGTAGCTTGTCTTTTTTCTGATACATAGTATTAATGATGGATAAGTATACTGCTAACAATTTTTCATAGAAAATTAATTTTTCCCCAATACCAAAGATTCCAGGTTTTTTTTGTTAATTTCTGGTGGAACATTATACAATAAAAAATATAATGTTTTCATATCATTTATTATCAAGATCCATTGCGTTGAAACTCTCACACCAAAAATAAAATTGCTATGCTACTGTAAAAAAAATGCTTTGATATAAATTAATACATATATTAATATATCAAATACTTATATTTTGGTTTATTCAATCTATACTTTGTATTAATAACATTGGTTCTTAGATTTACAGTAATAACAGTTTAATGGATGTTTCAATGTTTACATTTCATTTTCATGTGTTTCCTTATATTCATTTCCTTATAGAGTGGAAAATAAAAAAAATGGGTTAATATATATATATATATATATATATATATATATAATACTGGCCCATTGACATAATGGTTTGTGTGTTTGGCCATGGTCTCAGAAACCAAGGTTCAATCCCAGATCAAGTCTTACCAAAGACTCAAAAAATGGTACTTGATGCCTCCTCACTTAACACTTAGCATTATAAGATACAGATCAGGGGTAAGTAGAGGTATCCAGGGAAATGAGTAGTGCTTTCTCTTCCTATTTACCCAACCCCTCTGCTTGGGCAGGATATGACACAAGGTCAATTTTTAAGCAGAGTTTGACAGGTTTGAATTCAGAGTTTTCCTTCTCCTAGACTAGTTGCCTCACCAAGGCTGAAGAATCCAGTCTTTCCTCCTATTTATCCATTGCTGGAGGGAGAATAATTGGATTCATACCTTTCCCAAGGGTATTAGTGCTATGTGAAATGCAATGAGTCTCGTCCAGGATTTGAACTTGAGTTGCCGTGTCCATTTCCTACGATGATAACAATTACACCAGTGCTTTCTCTTACACCTTGGTGTGATAGCTATTTAAAAGGAAACCTTTGGGTCATCCTTGACTACAGCTGTCTAACTTATATGTGTGTGTGTTTGTATATATATATATATATATATATATATATATATATTAGATAGTAAATAGATAAATCTTATATGTATTATAAATATATATATATATATATATATATATATATGTGTGTGTCTTTCTCTCTGTGTACATATATGAGTGTATATATATATATATATATTAATTTTACATATTATATATATATATTAAATAGATAAATTTTACATATTATATATATATATATATATATATATATATATATATATATGGGTGTACTTATTTTTGAACAGTCACATATTCATATTTTCTGCTATTGAGTTTCATGACATCATGTGTGGATGCATAGGCTATTGGTGCCAGTTTGAAGTGTGGAAATAGCAACTGAGGATCACCTGGCTGGATCCAAAGAGACTGTAGGAGTATATCTATATCAGATGCATTTTAAGATTCCTACCCCACACTTCCAACCAGCCCCAATGGCCTATGCACCCATACATGATGTCATGACCCTTTAGAATTCCTTGAACACAGACTTAACCAAACACTCCACAACATAGATGCACCTTAGGTCCTCAAAAATGACCGAATATGATCGAAAGTACCTGTACTCAAACTAAACTAACCGAGACTTTAAACAATTCTTCTTCTACCTACAACCACAGTTGCAACATCTTGTTCACCAAAAAGAAAACCTGAATAGAAAGCTAAAAACTATATCCTTGACTGTCTTCAATAAGACATGCCAACAAGAGTATCTGCAACCTGAATATACATCATCCTGTAATTTTGGCCTGAAGTTTACACTACATATCTTATTGTCTATATTTCTAGTGAAGTAGTTTTACTCAGATATAATCAGATATGATATGATGTAATAATCATAGTTTGGTTAAAGTTGTGAACCATTGGATTAACTGCAATGGTAATTTATTTATAGCGGTAAAGGCTTATGTAAAACCAGACACATTTTTAGATGAGCTGATAATAGAAGAATGGCATATCAAAGTACCATCGATTCATCTAAATTGCACATACACACACACATATATATATATATATATATATATATATATATATATATATATATATACCTCCTTATACAACCACAGATTAAACCTCAACATACATGCATATCATTTTGATTAGAAATCTTCACAGTATAATCTGTTTGCTTACTGTGTTTATTTGTGTCTATATTGTTATATATATATATATATATATATATATATACAAAAACTTTCACACATACATATTCACATTCTTAAATATCTACATTTTTTTCAAACATTAAAAGCTTTTTATGTTCTTTTGTGGGTAAATGAAGCAAATGACTCTGTCATTAAAAAAAAAAAAAACTTATTCTTCACTAAAACATAACATAAATAAATAGTTTCTGTGATAATGTAGATTTTAGGAATAAATATGAAGCAAATTGAATATCTGTTTGTGACAGAAATAATTTTTTTTTTCTTAAACGCATGTCTAAACATGAAAAAAATAAATTAGTAAAAAACAGTTTTGCATCAGTATAGTTTCAAAGCCATATAATAGTTAATAGTTTGTACATCTTGCAAAAACATCAAAAACTTAAATTTTGAAATAATTATATATATCTTAATTTTGAAAAAAATTACTTGTAAATCAATTTTTTCAGAACTAATGTATTTATCACAAATAACAATTTTGTATAAATTAACATGAAAACCTTGTTAGATTAAGTTTAAAAAGCACAAAAGTTAATAGAAGTATATGCTCATGTTCTATAAGCTTTGAATGAGATGATATTATATTGTTGATCAGTTGAGTTTTTGTTGCTGTTTATTTTTTAATTAATTAATTTTTTTGTTGTATTTCCAGCTCAAAATTGGATGCTTTTATCTTATGCCCAAAAGTGAAATTCAGCTCTAATTTTAAACATTCATTAGCTTAAAATCAAAATCTCTTTGATGCTTTTATTGTTAAAAGAGTCAGATAAAAATAATCTTGGATCGATTTCAGATTACAAGTTTTGGATTGGTTGAATCACTTTTTACCTGGTACAGATGTAATTTAACTGAAAACCATTAGAAATAATGGGATTCTCAAAGTTGTAAAGAACCACAATCACATATTTGCAGTGAAGATTTATTGTCTGATTGAAGAGAACACTGTCAAGAATGGCACTTGACTTAACCCTCCAGTTTGAATATTAAAAACAGAAAATTCTTTTGATTTTCCATTTAACTAAAAGACCAAACACATCCAGTTTCCTAACTGTGAAACCAAAAGATAATTTGAGAATTCATTGATTAACTGCATGATTTAAAATAAAAAAAAAATTAAATGATATTAAGGTGAGAAAAATGGTCAGGAATATTAATGCAGATTCATATGATCTTGTCAGTAAGAAGAAAAGAAAATACCTCTCACAACCAGCCAACAAAAAAATTTACTCAATGTTTTATTCGTTGCATTTAAAAATTCTGGACAGAAAATATTTATATAATTTGCAAGTATGACTTAAACATTTGTATGAATATCTGTGAATTTTCAAAGGATATTTGTAATGACTGAACATTCTTATTGGTATACTAATAATAAGCAAGCATAAACATACACATAGACACACATGTATATATAAAAGGTATACAGGACACACACAGATATATAGTGACATACCTCAAAAGAGATATATTCAGAAATTTATCTATGTAGAAAAGCATATCCATCAATCTAGCTATTTCTCTATTCTTTTGAATGTTTATTTGAGTATGTATAAAAAAAAAATTATTTGAAGGAATTTCTGTCAGAAAGATTTTTCTTTTTTATAATTTCATGTCTTCTAGAAAGCTAAAAATGTAATAGAGCTGTTATATGTTTGGAACAAAACAGTTGAATATGATATTCACCAGTACGGATTAGGGTTTAGCTAGAACAGTGATAATTTAATATTATATCATATATCAATGAATATGTGCAAAGACATTGTATATATATATATATATATATATATATATTACCTGTAGATATCTCACTATGTGTATGGTTGTATAGAAGTGTTTACAGCTACAAAGCTTCTCAAATGCACACACATATATATATATATATATATATATATATATATATACATACACACAGACACTTATATATAATTAATAAAATGTCATCTATAAACTTAGGCTTAATGAAAAGATAAAAATTTTTAATATTAAAAGAAAATGATATTTTCAGTGAAATTCTTGGAATTCGCACACAAGCTATGACAGTGAATTTTGCTTAGGATTGAAAATGCAGAAATATTTTTTTTTTCAAAATAGAAATAATTGAATCACTAATTTAAATTAATCAATACATTTAATTAATTAATCTGATAAAAACAGATGAAAGCAACAAAATCATTTCAACACTTCATCTGATTGGTTCATGACTTCCTCATGATGGTTGGTTTGAGTGCAAAATATTAGTACAGAATTTTGATCTTATGAAAGTAAGTCATTTGGTTTGAATGCTTGTAAAACCTATACTACTCTTCTTTATAAATCTCCTTAACATGGCATTTGAAGATACTGAATGATGAAAACAGAAAAATAAATATTTCAGGAAAATAAAGAGATAATTGGATTACATTCCTCACCACAGTGTTGTACATGACAATAATATCTTAATGGCTAAAAGCATTGGTTACAATCTATTTAGTTACCTAGTAGTCATGAATTCAATCCCAAGTTTGCAAGTGTACAAAAAGCATATATTCTTATTAAGTGAAAGAAACAAGTGACATCTTAATCTTGGTTGGTTTATGGCATGTTAACCCTTGTTGGATTATTTAATGCTAAAATCAGTCTTATTTTGTAAGCAGTTGAATAGTTTCTAATAACTAATGATAAAAATTGTTTGGAAAGAATTACAGCTCAAAATAACTATTCTTAATGTGAAATAATTAGGGATTTTCGTTAAGTTATTTTAGGAATAAATTGTTTTCTTACTAAACTTTGAGTTCATAGTTACAGGTTTTTGTTTTGCAAAGGTCAGTACATTGCTTTGAGCAAACATCTCAACAGATGTCAAAATAAAGCACATGATTGTTTTTAGAATCAGCTGTAAGCAAACTATATTAAAATAAACAATTAGATATCAGCTGATATTCAATAATGACATGTCACTAAAAATATTTAGTGATTATGTGTCATAAGGGAAAAAATTTTATATAAGAAAGAGATTCAAATATGTGATGGCAGTCAAAAGGACCAGAAGTAGATGGAGCAGTAGACCCTGATTGTTAAGGGTTGGCTGACGGCGAGGTTGCATGTGCATCAGTGGCAGCCTGGTCAGTGAAGAAGAAATGTCTAAGTCGCTGTTTGTCTGTTTTGTCTCACAGTGTATATAGTCTCTGTCTATCTAAATCAGAGGATGTATTCTTACTCAACCTCTATTGTTTTGCCGACTGCTGTACATGTTGCGGTCCCAAATAAACTTTCATCCCCTTAAAACAACAGTCATTTATATATTGTGTTGTTTTACAACTTTTGACATGATGTTGTAGTGCTGCATTGATATAGATAATTTTCACAAAGTTATATAAGTTTGAGTATTGCAATCTAATACAAATAATTTTCCATGAGCTATAAGTGACTTATTGATAAAACCTTAGCAGGTACCACCATATCAGATGAGGTGGGAGTAATAGCAACAATAGATCTATTCCACATTCGCCAGAACTGGAGCTTCTACATCAAACACTGTTTAGTGGCTTATCCAGAACATTTACCATTGGAAGAACTAACTGATACAAGATGAACATGAGCAACAGAATCCAAATTATCTACCTACTGGATTGAATAAAGAGTTCAGCTAAAAATATATGAGCTACAATAAAAGTGAAGTTGGTGACCTTAGTCGAGGGCAACCAGAAGGCTCCCTTTCCAATAGCTACTACACTGAGGTGTAGGGGAGGGTGCTACTCCTTTCCCTGAATTGCTCCACTTTACCCTTGATACGTACCTTATATTGGTGAGTGTTAAGCAAAGAGGTATCAAGTACCATTTTTAAAGTCTTTGGTATGACACGACTTGGGATTGAATCCAAGTCTCCTGGACCATTGGCAAAAATACCTGAAAAAGTCTAAATGGTACAGTGGCTTAAACATTGAGACTATAATATCAACCAAGATGAAGAAAACTAGTCTAAGTATAGTGGATATTAGTGATATTTCCTAATCTCAGAAATTCAGACAAAAATAATTATGCTGAACTGTGATATATTTCTTAAATAAAATTCAATTAAAGGAGATCAATAGTTTTTTAGTTTGATACATAAATTATTAGCTGAATTATTAGCAGAAACATTCACTTTATAATTGTCTGTGTATTTGATGAATATTCACCACTGAATCACCTGCATTGACAAGGAAAGAGATTATGTTGAAAAATTAATGTGTGTTCTAAGAAATAAATCTTTCTTTTCATCGTTTCACTCCATATTTATGAAACAGCATAGATTTTTAATCTTTGGAAACAAAGCTATGATGAAGATACCATCTGAATGAAAAGGTATTTAAAAAAAGCATTTTCCACCTTACCCACTGACAAGCCACTAAGGACATTGCATTTCCATTCAGATTATATTTAGATTTTCCCATCTGTACACAAAAGAAACCATTGATTAAATCATGATCGAGAGTGAAAAGAAGTTCACAGTGTTATTTTTAAAGCACATATAGACTCGATAGATATTGATAGTCCTGTATTATTATCTGCAGTTCTCTGCCTCAGCTCCCAAAAATTTCCAGACGTTTTTATCGATAAATGCATTAGGACAAACTGAATCAGCTCTGCCAAAGATGTAAAAGATTTTATGAATTGTACAAATGAATGTGATCATCAGCCATTCATTGTTAAGCAGTTTTTCATTTATCCATATTTCTGATTTATATTTTAGGGAAAAAAAAAGTAAAAAAGATTAAAAAATCAGGGGAAAGTTAAACTTCTTCTTACCTCAGATGGAGGCATAGAGATGAGCTGTTAGCAGAATGACAGGCATTTTGCTTGTTGCAGGAGATTGGATTGACACTATCAGAGATGTTCAATCAGTGATTGATGGATCCATTTTTGTTAATATATCTAAGAAAGGAACATATAAACTCCTCGCCTCTCTTAGTGTGCCATGAACATAAGATAATCATACAATGGCTGAATTTCAAGCTGGAATAAGAGGCATTATCATTGTAGGTAATGGACTTCTACATGCACTCAAAGGATGCATCAACCAGATACATCTTAACAATGAAAATAAATCGGTGGCATTACTTTCAGAACACCCCATTTATTTCCATTAAATGAAGAGCATTTTAATTAGTTCATCCAATCAGATCAAATGAAAGATGGAAAGCACAGACAACATTTTCCTGACATACATTGAAATATAAGTAACCAATAAAAACTGCATACATAGTGAGATTTTTATTGGAGTAAGACACTTAAAATGCTTTTACAAAATAAATCAATTTCTGCTTGAAAATGTTACTGAACAATAATTTTGTAGACTTTTTGTTGCATGTAATGACTTTTTAAAAATCCTTTACATTCTCAATCTAACAGAGATACCTATGAAAGACTAATTAAAATCCATTACTCATATCTAAATAACAACATCAGTATTATCATAGAATAACAATAATAATAATAGGACTTTGAGATACAAATGGATCACTCAATCCAGAAAACCAGACTTAATTCTAATTAACAAGAAAAAGAGAACCTGTCATATTGTGGATTTTGCTGTACCAGCAGAACATTGATTTAAGTGAAAAGCTGTACAAATTCTGGAACCTTGCCAGAAAGATGAAAAAAACTATGATTTAAAAGTGTCTCCATTCCTCTGCCAAAGATTTTTACAATCACTTTACTTGTGAGAATACATATCCAGTAGACTGGTTGCACTACCAAGGCTAAAAAGCTCAGTTTACCCTATTTACCAATAGCTGAGGAAAAGAAATGATTTCATACTTTTCTCTGGGGCATTATTGCAAAGTGAAATGCAAATAGTCTCATCAAGAATTTGAACTCAGATCACTGAGTTCATTTTCGATGGGGATAACATTTACCTTACACAAGCTTCTTTGGAGTTTTGAAGATAATTTGTTCTTCATTAACCTTAAAAAAATCCCCCATGATATAAAAACAAAAGAAAATTTGAACCAGGTCATCTATGCCAAATAGCAGCTTAATAAATTTATTTGTCTTTCTGATGTGGTTAACTTCAAAAAATAATGTTCACTCATTCACTAACACTCAAGTGTGAGTTTTAGATCACAGAATTGATTGAAATTAAATGAGATTTGTATAAAGGTTAGCTATAGATTATTTGCCATGAAGCATTGGTTGCAGGAGTGTCCTTGTGTTTTAATGGTTAAAGTGCTGGACTGCGGAATCCATAGTAAGTGAGTTCAACCTCCACTCATGCTATTAGGTTCACTTTCAGACAAATACCCTTGGGAAAGGTAAGAATCCCCTTATCTTCTTAGCTATGGGTTAAATAGAACCACTACTGTTCTTCTAGAAGGATGGATTTGGCATTAAATAGCCTATGAAGGTTGATATGTCATTAAAACAAACCAAACCAAACCAAACCTTGCCCAGTTGGCTGGGGCTGTATAATATACCAACTGTATTTCTGCAGAGGAGTAAGCCCCTACCCGACAACGAATGTCCTGGATATGACACTAAGCAGTCTTGATGGTAAGGCTCCAGTAATGTTGGAGGATTGGTGAATGCAGAGTACCCCTTCATTGCCATAGCTCTCAGATCCACTCTGGTCCAGATAGGGTTCTATGTATGGGTCAAATAGAACAAAACCATGGTTTCAAGAATTTACTGTTTTTGCATTTAAACTGTGTATTTTTGCAAAACTAAATTGTTCAAAATAGAACTGTTTTGACATTTAAACTGCATATGGTAAACTGAATTGCTTGAAATGGAACTCTTTTGACATCTAAATAGCATAATTATGGTAAACCGAATTATCTGAAATAAAACTGTTTTCACATTTAACTCTGTGTATTGCCTAGTTGGCTGGGGCTGTAGAAAACACCAACTGCACCTCTGCAGAGAGGTAAGCCACCCGACCAAATGAGTGTCATGGATATGACACTAAACAATCTGATGGTGTGGATCCAGTGATGCTAGAGCTTTGGGGAATTCGGAGTACCCCTTCATTGCCATTGCTCTCAGGTCTACTCTGGCCTGGAGTGGTAGCACCTGATAGGGCCCTATCTATGGGTTAAATAGAACTAAACTGCATACTTATGCTAACCTGAATTGTTTAATATTGAACTGTTTTGACATTTAACTGTATGTAAACAAAATTTATACTTATACTAAACTAAATTGGCTGAATTAGAACTGTTTGAATAAACTGAATAGCTTGAATTATTAATGTTTTTGACAAACTGTGTACTCATGCTAAACTGAATTGTTTTAAATAGAACTGTATAAAAACTGATTTGGCATTAAATAGCCTACAAAGGTTGACATGACAAAACCCAACCAACCAAACCAAACCATTTGTTGCCTTAGGAAGTTAGAACCCTATGATGAAAACAAATAGCATGGCAACAATATCTTTTAAAAAGGTAAAATTCATGGCTTGGCTTTGTGAAATGATGATCAAGAAGGAGCTGGCCCGTGATGGCCAACGGAGTGTTCGGTGTACTGGTGAAAATTCCTCATCCTGAAGATGTGCCTCTGTGTAACTGGTATTTCAATAGTATGACTTAATTGCAAGTATTCTTTGCATTTTCAAGTACTTGTTGACTGGTTCCCTACAGTGGATATTAAGAATGACGTTGAGGCAGTGCTGGTGGAACCATATATGGTGTTGTAAGTAGTGCCGATAAGTAACTTACAACTCTGAGTCATATAGGAGATTGACAAGCATGATGGCCCTTTACAGACTGATTTTATTCTCTTTCTCAGGTTTTTGTTGCACCTCACATTTTATATAGCCTGCTAAATGCACTGCTTACCGTTGTCAGCCTGTATTGGGCAAATTACAATATCACAAGTTTCATTCAGACTAATTCATTTTTTTGGGAGACCTGGGCTCAATCCCAGATCGGGTCATACCAAAGACTTTCAAAATGGTACTTGATACCTCCTTGCTTAACACTCAGCAGTATAAGGTATGTATCAAGGGTAAAGTGGAGCAATCCAGGAAAAGGAGTAGCGCCCTTCCCTACACCTTGGTGTAGTAGCTATGGAAAAGGGAGCTTTCGGGTCGCCCTCGACTATGGTCGCCAACTTTACTTTTTTATTTTATAACAGATGGTTTTCACTGAAGTCTCAAGGACAGCAAGTCTGTTTGAGTTTCCATGATGTTAATAAGAATTATAACTGAATTCATCTGTGCAGTGATCAGAATGTTTCCTCCGATCTCCAATTACTCCATTCTTTTCCAGGCCTTTTGGGATCATTTTAAGGGTACCAACTATTATTATCTTCATATTCTGCAAATTTTTCAGCTTTTTTGTAAGATCCAAGAATTTATTAATCTTTTCACTTGCTTTTATTTTACTCATTGGTTTGCTGACACAGCAAAATTCACTTGATGACAAGTTCTTTTCTTCTTTGTAATTACCATGAGGTGTGCTCTTGTATCTGGAATTAAATGATCTGTTTGTCGTTCAAACTCCCAGAGAATTTTATGTGTATCATTTTCTAGGACAGATTCTAGTTCGTGCATATACTATTTGTCAAGCTTTTGTCTCTAGCACAGTTCCAAGTGATCATTTTTCTCTCTCAGTTATATCTCTTTTTTCATTCTTTTCATGCCAGTTTTCTGCATTCATTTATCATGTGATTAACTGTTTCATTTCTGTCACCACAGAACCTTCTCTTGCTATTCTGTGCTTTATCAAATTTTTGCTTTGTCGCAGTGCTTATGGCCTTATTTTGTGCTGCAATTGGAAAAGAGTCAGCTTCTCTCTTTAGCTTTCCCTTTCTTAGTCATGTTCAGGTGATCTTGAGTTTAATTTCCTGAGTTGATCACTTGAGGTATCCATACAGTTGTTTTTCTTCCCATTATTATAATTATTATTTTTTTTAGATGAATCACTATTACTCTTTTATATCTAGTTTTATTCCATCTTATTATTGTTGCTTTTTAGATGAATCATTTTCTTATTATTATTATTATAGGTATTGCGATATGTATAAAGACATAGAATTTTTGGCACCAGAAGATTGGATGCCATTCAAAATTCACAGACATATGAAAGTAATTTACAGTGATGGTTGTATAGATGGGTACTCAAACAATGCATCTGCAATTTGTCTCACAAACAATTGCCAAGATGCATTGCAATCAACAAATGGCACAAATGGTGAGAAGCCTGAAATTCACACTAGTTGCACACCCTCCACCATACATCCCCAATTTGGCACCATTAGACTTCTGGTTGTTCATGAAATTGAAAGGTCAAACTTTTTTCATCCAGTGCTAAAGCTGAACTTGTCGTATGTAAATATATCAAAAGCAAAGCATATTCATACTTCATAGATGGAAGGTAAAAGAGGATAAAACTTTTGGAAAAACAATTGTACCATCAAATGATGGCTATGATAAATAAAGAAATTTTAATTTTAAAGATAAATCAATTTTCTTCATTCTGATACCAATTTTTACAGGAATTCTTACAAGTTGTTGCCCTGTTAGAATGAAACTACTTGTACAAGGTTTATTTAATAGATAAGGTGAATTTTGCCAAAGAGTTGGCAATACAAAACTGTTTATAGTTGCACCTTTTTCAAGGAAATCAATAGCCATTGTTTTTTTTCATGCTGCAGAAGATTGTCAGATATGACCTACTTTACTCACTGCTCTGCTTGGATCTTTTTTATTTACCCGAGAGTCAGTGTGTTTCCATTCTATGGATTGTCTTTTTGACTTAGTCTCATTGTGGCAAATCTATATTTAGCCTATTTATAAACATTTCTTTTACTAAAACACACTTCTTCTTAAATATCACATATTTTTTGAAAATTTCACACAGTTTGCACTTTTCAGCTACTAAATTTTGATGATAGACTTCTGTTCAAGCATGGAGCAATCTGTGCGATTTGCTATCATTTTGAATAAACTCAAAACAAATATTTTTGCAAGATTGAAATAATTTTAGGTGTAAAACAATTCCAAAAAATGCTTAGTGTATATTTATGGAAAATGTTCTGAAAAACAATTAATTTTGCTTTGAAAAAAAATTCTTTTACAAGTTGAATGAATCTTGAAATTCACTAAGAGTTAATATCCTGGGAAAAGGTTACAAATCTAACTATTCTCCCTCCAGCTATGGCTAAATAGTAGTAGAGAAGACTGGGCTCCTTAAATAATCTAGGAGAAGGAAAACTCTGAATTCAAACCTGTTAAACCCTGCTTAAAAAATTGACTAAGTGAGCACCACTTGCACTTAAATAAAACACTTGGAGAATAAGCTTGATGGGAACTACACAAGAATGTTGCATGTTGTTTTGAACATCCTGGAAGCAGTAATCTACAAAACAGCAGATGTACGGCCAGTTACTTCCCGTCTTACAAACCATCCAAAATGGAGAAGAAAAACTCATAAGCAATGTTCTCCAATAGACTTCTACATGTGGACACACCAGTGTGGGACAACCACCAAAAAATTCACCAGATCTGAACGAACACTGGATGCCGTCTAGAAGACTTATCGAGTGCAATAACTGATAGGGACAAATGACTAGGAAGAGAATTAAGGGAATCCATACTGTCAGCACGCCTTGGTGATAATCATGATGCCTTTATAGATGGGATGAAAATGTGGATAGAATATCAGGATGAAATTGTATCACTACATAGAGACCATGTTGAAAAATAAACATGTAATTTTAAAGACAAACCAGTTTTTTTTCATTTTGATACCTGTTTAAAACAAATTCTAGAGGAGATAGAATAATTAAAGACTTGGAGAACTTGTGTAATCAACTCTCATCATAATATCCTTCCTAAACCAATTTAATATTTGACAAAGCAGCACTAAAATAACTTAAATTTTTTTTCAGTAATTATTCTTTAAAAATGATGCCATTTACTTGCGATGAAAATCTACAGTTTCAGTCAGGGATTATTTCTTGCAGAGGGTACCTTGTAATCCCAAAAACCCGCCAAAAAACAAACTCTCACCACTTATTTGAAAAGGAGATAGGCACTACTGAATAATACCTACTGCATAAAGAGATATCACGAAAGTATAGTATGCATTTTGGGTGGAGAAATAGAGGACAAGATTAATTATGAATTTATAATTTATCTTATCATCTATTCCTTCAAAGAAAAGTTTTATATATATATATATATATATATATATATATATGAGCAGGAAGGAACACAAGGTCAATTTTAAGCAGAGTCTAACAGGTTTGAATTTAGAGTTTTTCTTCTCTTTGACTAGGTTTTAGCTCAGTTAGTTTTGGGTGTAGTATATGCCTATTGCATTTCTAAAGAGAGATAACCCCACCACCTATCAATGAGTATCCTGGGTATGACATTATATATATATCTATATATGAAAAGATTTGGCATTAATTAACCTACAAGGGTTGATGTACCATAAAACACAATCTACTGACCAATTCGACTTGGTTCCATACCATGGTTAAAATACAGTCTGCCCTACTATTTACCCTTAGTTTGAGGGAGAATTGTTAGATTCATACCTTTTCCAAGGGCATTAGCACAATATGAAATATAAACAGCCATGTTCAGGATTTTAATGTAATTATACTTTTATTATATAATAAATTTATCATTCTTCCTGTCATCTATTTCTTTTGTCCAAAAATTTTGATCTGATTATAGTCTTTTTAAAAGAAAACATGAAATAATTAATTATGAAAAAAAAATGAGGCGAGATTTTATTTCCTTTTAACCTATACATATGTATATATGTGCTAGTTACTCTTGGGCTTTCTTGCTGACCATACTAATATATGATCTGCATAAAACCCAGTATATATATATATATATATAAATCGAAACCCTTATCAAGAAATGTGAAACAATCTTAAAATCATATAGACGAAATCTGTCTTTATTATCCAATCAAACATGCTTAAATGAAAGACTGCTATCCAACTACACACACACACATATATATATATATATATATAAACATCATCTACACTTAAACCCAAGGGTTATTTGCCCATATTTGTCTTTTCCTAGTCTTTCTGTTGTTAGCAGGGATAATTTTGCATCCTCTCTTATTAAGTGGTCTTCCTCTAGGTTTTCAGTTGTTCATCTCCTTAAATATCTTCGGGGCTGATTACATATTTACAGACAGACAAGGGTCATTCAAAAAAGTTCTAAGCTTCACCCTAAGAGCAATAGCTGAATATTTCTGTTGTAGCAACACACAACCACTTCTTATAAAGCTAGAAAACCTTAATCAGCCTTCTGTTTGAATTTCTGTGCTAGTGAGACCTCTACAAAGATGGGAAATGTGCTGAAAATCTAAACTCTGAATGAGCTTTAATACTTCCTTGTATGACCCTTGAAGATATATATATATATATATATATATATATAAAAGGGTTGCTAAAAAAGTTGGGTATATATATATATATGGTAAGGAATAGGACTTGAACACAAGATACCATTCCTTCAACTTAAGAAAAGCTCAAATGATACTACATAAACATACTAAAAGGATTAGGAATAATGATAAAATCTATTGCTATCTCTCTTTTTAAAACCATTAAAAACACAGGTTTTAAATCCAAGTCCAGCTAGGCTCATCAGGTCCACATTGCACTAAGTGGACCAGCATAGTCCAACAGGGCTTGAGCCTTGGCTTATGGGTGACCTTCCTCTCCCCTAAATCCCCACTCTAATCGACCTTAAGGTCATTGATCTTGTGTCAGGTCCTGTCAGGTGGGAGGCAGAGACAAATATACCTTAAAAAACACAGGTTTCTATGATACATGGCCTTATCTAACTAGAATTATATGAAAACAAAAAGTTGCTGTAGATATAATTTAGATAATCTAATAATATTAAACATTTATCCAAATAGATTTTGTTGCCACAAACATTCAACTATAAACATTTTCAGCCGAATACAATTCTAAAATATTTTTTAAAAATTCCTAAAATTCATTGATATTGTCATGTTTACTGAGCATGATAAATAATACAACAGTATCATATAGACTTTACAATAACACAAATTCAAATATTCTCAGTTAAGAAATTTCAGTTTCAAAAGATCTATTTTGAACTCTTAATATCACAACATATTCCCATGATCTTATGATACATTCTCTTATATTAGATAGAACAGCAGTATTGATATCTTTTTCAGCATTTTAAAACCTTCTGGTTGTGTTTGAAAATGCTGGTATGATGAAGAGCAAAAGATTCCACAGGAAATATAATAATTGAAAGACTTATCTCTCAGCAGAGATGGAAATGGTATATTCTACATCCCTAACCAACTGGGCTCAAACCCAGTCAAGGAGCACAGTACAGTATTTTTCTTTAGTAAATTCCCCTCACACTTGTGCTTCCTCATACTCTTTATATATACTAGGGGATAAATATTGAGCTGTCTTGGATTTGTTCCATCTAGAAGGCAAATGACTCATAGGAAGACTTGAATGGATCAATGATAAAATAGTCGGAAACAAAGTGTCAGTTCTATATAATCAAACATGTCTCTCTCTCTCTCTCTATATATATATATATATATATATATATACATATATATAAGTTGGCGACCGTCGTTGAGGGTGATCAAAAGGCTCCCTTTTCAATAGCTACTACACTGAGGTGTTGGGGAGGGCACAACTCTTTCCTCTGGAATGCTCCACTTTACCCTTGATATGTACCTTATGATGCTGAGTCTTAAGCAAGGGATATCAAGTACCATTTTTTGAGTCTTTGGTATGACTTAACCTGGGATTGAACCCCGGGCTCCTGGGTCATTGGTGAGCACTCTATTCACTAGGCCAATATGTGTGTATATATTTATAAACACATAATATTTTACAGGTATACAATAAGATAATAAAACAGGATAATGTTGTTGATCCCCTGGTGGGCAAATATCTAACATGTTTGATTTTGTTTGGTTCAGCTGAACAAATATATACTTATTTTTTAGTCATGTGACTATCATATGACTGGCATAATAAGTCAAATATCTCAATCAGACCAATGTGAGTTAGTTTGCCGGCTACATGATTGTCATGTGACTCAAAAATTAGTGCATATTTGTTCAGCTACATCTGCAATATCAGAAGTGTTGAGTACTAGCACACCTGAGGATCAGCTATGGGGAAACTCCAAGTCATTAGATTTTGTCCCAGCGACAATTTAAGGGGGTCGTCTTTTTTCACAAGTCTACACACTTTTTAATCTTTTCTGGTCATTTTCAGTAATAAGAATGAGGCATTGATATTGTTAACTTTGGATTGTAAAATATCTGAATTATAATTAAAACTGAGTTTTTAGATCTTTGAAAATCTATTTTTGTAATTGTTTACATAAAACAATCTCATATCTATATATGTTCATGTTTGTGTGTATAAAGTGTGGAGCAAAAGTAACAGGGTAGTCAATAATTTTCTTAGTATATATTGTGTCTTTATTACTATTACCTTTACCTCATATATGAGCGTGCATGAATGTATATGTGTATATGTTGTGTGTGTGTATAGACATCAACCTTATTTGAAGCCTGATTATATTTTATTTATTTTTTTTTATCCATTAATAACCTTTGATTTAATGATTAATTTGCAGAGGTAACCCTCTTTTTTCTGGATAAAAAAATGTTTTAAAGAAATAAATCTGATATATATATATATATATTACAACAAAATTCTATGGATAAAGGAATATGAAAATGACATAAATACACTACAAAAAGCATTTTACACATGAGGAAAGATTTTTGTTACTTCTTGAGAACCTCTTTATATAAAAAAATTCTTGTTCTTTCATCTTTTGAAAAAAATGTTGCATGACTTTTAGTCCTTACTCGTTAAAATCTATCATATAGCTGGGGGCCTGAAAACATGACTTTGATCAACTCAACACTATGTGGACTATGAATTTTTTAACCTCTTCTCCAAGCCTTTATCTCCTTCTATTTGGGCAGAAATGACATATTTTGTAACCTGATGACCTACAGTGACATCAAATGTATCAACTCTGAATTGCCAATATTAATTAATATCCATATAAAAAGTCAGATTCTGGGACTTTCTTTTTGTCCCTGATCCAGGAACTGATCCACTTATAGATACCTACAGATTCTAGTGTCATGGTTGTTGTTGTTCCACAATCATTTTGAGTTCTTCAAATCCCTGCGTCAAGTATTTCCCTTTCTTGTCACTGCTCAGGGCTATGAGAGTGCTATTTGCCAACCCTCTTCTCTTTTCAGGTAACACATGACAGATTGTACTGGTTTACTTTGCTCCAGTTGCCAGGAATGATTTCTGGTTTGAATTAAACAATCCCTGATCCCTGACCTTATCCAACATGGCATCTTATGGGAAGTCGACATGTTGTTAAGGGGTTTTAACTTCAGATTTCTCTTTTCCCTAGACTGATTGCTTTGACAATAACTAGAGAGAGAATTGATGGCTTTATTTCTTTGTTGATAACATTGGTGTGGAGTGAAATAGGTAATAGGAGACATACATCCATCTCAATTCAAATACAAATATATATACTTTTTAATTATTATTTTTCTCTTCCTGTCTGTCTCAATATTTATATATATTTTAAGAATGTCATGGCCTATATATAGAAATAACAAAAAATAACTCAAAGAAAATCTCGAACAAAAAACATAATGTATTTACATCTAAGGCAGTTGGAACTGATATATCCAAAAATAAATGTGTGATTTTTCAATATTTCGAGGAAACTTTTCCCCTTTGTCTGGGGATAAAACAGTCATTACTTCCATATATAGGCCCAGTCATTTTTAACAAATTTGTATCAGAAGCAAATGTGGAATCCACATTTCATTATATATATATATATATATATGTGTGTGTGTGTGTGTGTGTGTGTGTGTGTATGTTTGTGTGTATAAAGAGATGAGAATAAACAGTTGTTTAGAAAGTGTTTCATAAATCAAAAGTAATCAAGCACTAGCCAGCAGCACAGTATAAAACTGGAAAGTAATTAAAATCTCATCTTCATAGTTTTGTTCATTACTAATATTAACATATGCTATCTATTTTATTCAAAACATAATTGTTAAATAAATCTTTTTCTGGATGACACACACGCACAGATTCACACAGGATTTGAACTCAGCTTGCTTGGTCGATATTTCATTATGTAAATATTATTCCACAAGTAAGTCTATAGCATACTAGTATAGATGTGTATATTAAGTTACCTTGTTTAACAATGTTTTTGCTTGATTATCTATAAAGAATTTTGCATTTATTTTCAAAGACTATATGCTGGTATTTCTTTCAAATATTTACTCTAAGAATAAGGTTGAAAGTTTTGAATTTACAAACATGGATTTCAGTAATTGAATACAAATATCTGTTGCGTGACACAGAAAGATAACACATGCAGCATGCAAGTAGAAATCAATTTGGTAGCGAACATTTTTTAATACATTTAGTTTAGAAATATAGGAAAACTTATTTTTCTTGCTTTTTTTTTTTTAAATGATATTTTGTATGCTCTGGTTGCTTTCTTTACAACTATCTCGGGTATTTTTAAATATCTAATACTGACAGTCTGTCAAGCTTGTATCTCTGCACATTGAAAGGTGTTCCATTTGTTAGTAATATCATGAGTGTTTTGCTGAGGACTTTCAATATCATGTTAGTATGACAGATATCATATTATAATGACAATCATAAGGATGTTTAGATTGATATATAGCATTAAAAAAAGACATATGTATCTGAGTTATAAATCTGCTATAGTTTATTGACAGTTTTAAGATATATGCAGATGGCTTGCCAGAAAAGTAGACATACATATATATATAAACACACACACATTCATATATGTATAAACCAAAAAAAAGAAATTAAAGTTTTATTTTTAGAGTATAAAATCAAATTTATGGAGGTTGTTGAAAACTCCCCAACATTTTTATATTTGAGCTCTATGTTGAAAAATAAACTTGATTTGGTCACATTCCATGAGAGTATCAGGGTCTGTCTATGATTTTTTTGGCTGAACCACATACAAGCATTCCTAGGTTAACATATCTGTTGCTTGACATGTAATTATTTGCTAAATTTAGATGAGAAATTTTCATTGTATAATTTTCAATTTCATTAAAATATGTCCCTGAAATATTTGTACTATCAAAGGAGATTATTTTGAAAAACATATTTATTGCATATTTTTTATTATTAGGTTATAATCTTATTAATGTACCTAAAAATATATTTAAAGGCTGGATTAATTAGTCAGTAGCCCAATATATAGTTATCAACTGAATTTTGATCGGAAATTTTTATTGTAAAATGTTTCATCTTTACGATTAATATTTACAATAGAATTAAGTGCCATTTCAAGTAAATAATTAATGTCTTTTGTATAATCAGCACTGATTTCATCATTAGGTTCAGGACTTACTGATGCATCAATATATATATAAATAATGTCTGGAATGTATTTATTAGGCATTGTAAATTGAAATTCTCACTGTATAATGTTCTGTGTGATAATGGTACAGTGCAGATTTAAATGTATTTGTGAAGAAAGAGATTATGTTGAAATATAACTTATATTTTTGTAAATTAAAGTTTATAGCAGCCTTTGTGGTTATGTAATTGACTAAACAACAAACAAATCCAGTAATCAACCAATTAGCCAACTAGTTAAGCAAGCAAGCTCCCAACTACTCTAAGAAACTTTCTTCTTATAAGTATCTCCATCCATTCTTCTTACATGTATATACTTGCTAGCCATTAAAAAAAATGAAAGTATAACTCTTTATATTAAAAGGAAAACACTTTCTAAATTTGGAATTATCAATTTCTCTAATATATATATATATATATATATATAAGAATCTATAACATTTAAATGACTCAAAAAAGAACAACTGAATGATTTTATATCAATTGGATAGTACTATCAGAATGCTGGACTTGGGATATATCAAACATAACCCTTACAAAATCTTATGTCAGTTTTAGTCAAAAATTTATTTGCGGAGAGAATTCAATCATATTGCCCAGTCAGCTGGGGCTGTAGAATACACCGACTGCACCTCTGCAGAGGGGTAAGACCCCCCCCTAACAAGTGTCCTGGATATGACACTAAACAATCTGATGGTGAGGTTCCAGCAGTGCAGGAGCTTTGGGGAATGTGGAGTACCCCTTCATTGCCATTGCTCCCAGGTCCACTCTGGCCCGGAGTGGTAGCACCTAATAGGGCCCTATCTATGGGTTAAATAGAACTAACAGCATACTTATGCTAAATTGAATTGTTTGAAATAAATGTTTTTCACAATTAAACCGTACTTACATTTAAACTGTGTGCTTATGCTTAACTGAATTATTCGAAATAGAACTATTTTTCGACATTAAAACTGTATTCACACTTAACTGAATTGTTACATATAACTGCTTGAATAGTTTGAAATAGAAATGTTTTAACAATTAAACTGTACTTATGATAAACTGAATTGTTTTAAATAGAACAGATTATTTACATAAAAATGGATTTGACGTTAAATATCCTACAAAGGTGGATATGCCATAAAACCCAATAAACCAAACTAAACCAATTCAATCATACTATTTGTCATCACACACTTAAATGGTATAGTTTACTTTGGTTTGATCTTTTAAGATGATCCTTAAATAATTTTAAAATTCTTTTGAATTTGCATGAAGAAAAATAATTTTTATTTATTTCTGTCATGTTACTTACAAGGATCATCTGAAAAGTTTATCGGCTAACCAAGATTCTCTTATATAATGGGATCAAATATAGTTTATTTCTAAACATAACACCCCTTGTAATCCACTCACTTCTTTCAATAGTATTTCATTGGGAAATATTATTAGAGTGTTAATACAATGATTGTTTCATATGTGAATGATTGTTTTGTAAAAGTAAATAAAAGTAATTTTAATGGCATAATCTTAAAAAAAGTTAAAAAGAATGTATAAGATGGAAATTTTGGGGACTAATCCTGGTGAAAGATTTTGAAAAGAATCATTGTTTTACTGTTTTGTATTTTTAGACCACAGCACTTCAATAGAACCTATAAGACATTCAGTGTTTCTGTTGGCTCAGATGATTACAATTATTGCTTTTCTCATCTTTGATATAAGTAGATCTAAAGTTGTTTTTTTATCTTTAATCATTTTGAATTAACCTTAAAGTGACTTTAATGCATCATCACTTAAATACTTCTGTATCTGAAATTTAGAGGTTTTGAATTGATTGAACAGCAGTTAATGACTGTACCATAAAATACTAAAATGAGGGTATGTTAGGGTCACTTGCTAATGTAATTAGGACTGTTAAAAGTGTAACAAGAGCTGACTTAAGAGTTTCTTGGGTAGAATATGATATATAATTTTAATCAATTTTTATAAAATATATACAAATAAAAACAAAAAGAATTGGAGAGAAATCTTTAATGGAAATTATTTTCAAAAGATTAATCTTGTATAAGTCTAAAATTTCTAATTTTCTGAGTGCAAAATTTAATATTTAGTGATTTGTGATTTAAAAGTTATATTGAAAAGAGAAATTCACCTGAAAGCAATAAATATGTGAAATATTTAAAAATTCCAAAGACAATAAATCTTGTCTTGTAATGTAAAAGAATATTTAAATATGAATTCTTTCCTTTCATCTATTTTACTCTTAACTATGAAGATGGCAGTAGGGAGTAAAATGTATGCCTCAAATGAACAATATCCACAAAATGTTAAATTGCACACACTTTTCCCATTCTTTATCATAGCAGATGAAATCATAATGACTTAAGGATGAAAATGAAACGCAGTTTCTTCCAGGCAGCGATCGTATCAATACTGCTGTATGGATGCACTACTTGGACGCTAACTAAACAGCTGGAGAAGAAGCTAGACGGCAACTACACAAGAATGCTGTGAGCAATATTGAACAAGTCCTGGTCGCAACACCCCACAAGGCACCAACTATTCGGCCACCTGTCTCCCATCGCGAAAACTATTCAAGTTAGATGAATCAGACATGCAGGACACTGCTGGAGAAGCAGGGATGAGCTCATAAGTGATGTACTTCTATGGACCCCCACATATGGCCGGACAAAAGCAGGACGACCAGCTCGAACATACATTCAGCAGCTAGGTGAGGATACGGGATGTAGCCCTAAAGACCTACCAGAGGCGATGAACGATAGGGAGAAGTGGCGAGAGAGGGTCAGGGATATCCGTGCTAGCAGTGCGACATGATGATGATGATGATTTCTACAGGATGTATAAATGTGTGTAGCAGTGGTTGTAAAATGAGTTTTGAACAACCATGTAAAGTTCATTCTGGAGACCATAAATAGGTCTATGTGTTTACCCAACCCGACTACCACAGGTAGAATGTGACACACTGTCAATATTTTAGTGGAATAATACAGGTTTGAAAAAGGAGTTTTACTTTTCCTAAGCTTGTTGCCTAATCAAGGCTAAAGAATCCAGTCTGCTTGGTTATTTACGTGTAGCTGGATGAGAGTAAATGGATTTATGCCTTTTCCAAGGTTATTTGTGCAGAGTGAAATCCTTGTCTGCGATTTAAACTTTGGCTGTTGATTCTATTTCCTTTCTATGATAACAATTATGCAGAATGTGTTTGCATATATTAAGATAGTGAAGAATAACCACCATGTTTCGTAGTATGGCAAGAGTTAATCTACAAGCCTTTGATGTATAAAGTTTTTAAACTCACTAATAGTTTTGATACAATACATTTCAGAACAAGTCAAATAATGCTATAATTTCATCATTGCATTGCTATTTTTCATATCTTCTTTAAATCCATCTTAAATTGATAGCTTATTCTCACTTGTAAGGATGCTTAATTTTAAACCTTACATTTGTTGATTTTTATTTGATCATATTTCTTTTGGTTTTTCTTATAATTTGATTTGTCTTCTCTTTTTTAAAAAAAATCTTTTTAATGAAAATGAACACCTATTTGTTTGCATTCATATTTTCTGATAATGTTGAACACAAAAAAATTGATAAACTGGATGCCAGTGCTAATACTAGTTGATTAAATATTGATTCTATGCACATTTAGTTTTTCTGAATAATGTTCTGTAATTTATTATGAAGTATTGCTTGTTGTGTTAGATGCAGTTCAGTTGAAGTTCATGACAAGTGAAAACTTTTGAGATTTCAATTCAGGAATAGAACTGAAAAAGTAAAAGATTTTGACTCTGGTTTTAAGTGAAAGCAAAAGTCTAATATTGTCCTTTATCAAAAGTCCTGGAAAGATTAAGAAACACTGATTCACACACACACTCATATATATATATATATATATATATATATATATATATATAAAGTAAACTGTAGTCGAGGGCAACCAGAAGGCTCCCTTTTCAATAGCTACTACACTAAGGCATTACTCCTTTCCCTGGATTGCTCCACTTTACCCTTAATAGTACCATATATTGCTGAGTGTTAAGCAAGGAGGTATCAAGTACCATTTTTAAAGTCTTTGGTATGATGTGACCTGGGATTGAATCCAGGTCTCCCAGATCATTGGTGAACACTCTACCCACTAGGTCAATGACATTTATATAGATACTGATATGAAGGAAGATAGACAATATGTATACTGGCATGCTCTGGATTGGTAGTAATGATGCATTGGTTCCAAAACAACATCTAATCCAAGAATCATTATCCAGAGAAAGCTTTTGTTGATTTCACAGCAAGTGCTTTATTTACAGCAACATGTGTTTATAATACAGCATCTATCTATCAATCCTTACATGTAGAGACTGACAAAAAATTTTCATTAAGCAAATGGATATGTTATGTCACCAGTGCATATTTCATTGCTTCTCTAATAGTAGATCAACTCCTTTGAAAAGGAAAAAAGAAAAACTCTTTAAAGAAACTAAAAGACATTTTTCTCCTTTTGATTATCTAAAAATAAAACTAGTTGCATAAAATAAAAAAAATGAATATCACAAAAATATTCTTATTTGTTTTATCATTTCTGTTCAAATTTGGGTTCTTATACACTGACTTTGCAAATGAATTTCTTGGAAATTCTCTTCTTGTTTGCATCCTGTGTCAGATATTGTAAAATAATTCAAATCTTATAGCACTGAATTTATGCTTTATTATAAGAAAATTGTGAATACAATAAAGGTTACTGAAAAAT
>OY757904.1:127235722-127258222 GCA_963585895.1 Sepioteuthis lessoniana | reverse complement strand
TGATCTGGGATTGGGTCCTGGTCTCCCGGACTATTGACAAACGCTCTAACCATTATGCCAATGGACTGGGTAGCACTCAACCAGAAATATCAGGTTCAGTGGTTCAAATAATTAATTATTTCTTGGTATAGTTATTTATTTACACAATCTCCAGTAGAGATAATATTTGTAACATAAAAAAGAGAAAAATAAGATCTAAAAGTAAGATTCTGAACAAATCAAATTAAACTAGGGTTTTATTTTTATCATTCAGTATTTTCGGACTATTCTCTTCATTTTTATTGTTGTATTCACAATGTTTCAGCCAATGTGTTCTCTGGCCTTCTTCAGTTATTTCTAATCAAATTCAAGAGCCTACACAGGACTTCAAACCACGTCCTTTATTTTATCCTCAGGGGTCGCTTGCTCTTATTCTGTTATGCCATGTGTCCAGCAGGACACATGGTATTGCAGTTATTGGCATTGACTTTCTAAGCTTCTAAGTGACAATCATCTGGAGGTTATAGGTTCAACACCTGAAGAGGGCTGGAGGACACATTAGCCAAAACATTGTGAATATAATAATAAAGATGAAGATTAGAGTTCAAAAACCCTGAATGATAAAAATCATCAAGCTTCTTCTCAGAAATTCAAACTGCTTTTATTCCTGAATTTTCTACTGTTTAGGAATAAAACCAACATCATCTCTTTTATCAACTGAGCAATCAACCTTCAATTGCAATTACACAGATGATCACATTGCTTAATAATTCATAAACATTTAATTTTTTTTTCCAGCTCCTTAATATCAAGGTGCTTCCTTTTAGTTTCCACTTTTTTAAAAATCTTTTTTTTTTTCTCCCTTCATTTTCAATCAAGAATTTTTTTCTTATTAATATCTTAAATGTTGGCACTCCGGTTTGAAAAGCAGCAGAAACTTGGAACTGATAGTGTCTCATAATCACTTACTTTCCCCCAGAAATAAATAGAGAAGAAATAATAATAATAATAATGATAATACCCAAGAAGAAACAAATTAGCAAAAAACAAATAGAAATAATGGAAACCTGTCTGAGAAAGCAAAAAAAAAAAAAATGTATTGGTAAATTTAGCTAATATATTTCCAATCAGAACTTTTCTCTCTTGTAAATATAAATGAAAAAAAAAAAATCCAATCAGCTGAGAATTAGAAGTCTGTATTTTGTCTCTTGATACTTATCATTCTTATTGTTTGAATCATTTTTCTTATTTCAGTGTTTTATTGCTGGTTTTTATTGTCATTTTGAAATAGATGTTGTCAGATTCTTCCAGTTTCATTCACAAAATTGTTACATTATGTTTTCCTGTGATCATTACTGTATAATTGTATTATCACAAATAGTTTTTTTCTTTTTTAGATAATTATCTCCCTTTGAAAGTTATTTTGTTCAGAGACACAAGCATGGAATGCACTTTTAAGCAACACTTGAATAAAGACTCTTTGTCTTGAAGTAACAGTTATATAAAAGTTATCACTTCCTATTAATATTTGCTTTCAAAGTCCTCTTTTAGTCAAACTACAACAAAGTGGTGGCTTTAAAAAGAGCTACAGTGGAATAACAAGTGGAACTCTTCATTTCTTTGGTTAAAAACAAGGAACCGTACCTAAATCATTTTATTATTTTAAGAGGATCGTAGTTGATCAAACTATCCAATCGGAGCTTGACTTACATATATGGTTAAGATTTACAGCTAAAATCTTTTTAAATCAGTAGAATAGAGTGCTCTATTCACACAAATGCAGAACAATATCACAACTTTTCAATCATAGAATAAAATAAAACATGTTAAAAAGCTACAATTGAGTTTTACAAGGCTGATCCTCATGTGAGATGGTATTGACATGTGTTGATATTTTATAGTTAAAAACATAGTGTGAGCATATATATATATATATATATATATATATATATATACTAGCCCATTGGCACTGTGGTAGAGTGTTTGCCAATGGTCCAGGAGACCAGGATTCAATCCCAGGTTGAGTCATACCAAAGACTCAAAAATGGCACTTGATACCTCTTGCTTAACACACTGAATTATAAAGTATAGATCAAGGGTAAATAGAGAAATCCAGGGAAACAAGTAGTACCCTCCCCTACACCTCGATGTAGTAGCTATTACAAAAAGAGCTTTAGGGTTGTCCTCAACAACAGTCAGCCAACTCACTTTCTTATATATATGTGTGTGTGGTGGGGCAGTGTGTGTGTGTGTGTGGGGGGGCTCTAGTCAAATGCCAAAGCCATGGTAAAAGCAACCTTTCTGGTTGAAAGCAACTTCAAAGTCAAAACTGGAGAAGGGTGCTCCAGTATCAAAACTCTGCTGACTTGCTGGTATCCTTTAAAAGGAAAAGTCTATGAGGATGTACTCTGAAATAAAACTAGCGGTTTGCATAGTCACAAGTTATCTTATCATGCTTGTCGCTGGGTTGAAGCTAACTAGACCCCCAGAATTGCATTAGTGTCACACAAACATATCTCACGATAATCAATTGACACACCTAACTATCTTATCATTGTTTACATCTATAATATTTTTCACAAGTTAAATTAGTCATTAATCAAGATGTTTGAGCTGTATTTTGCAGGTAAAGAAGATTATCTTCTATAAAGATATGGCAATTATCAGATACATATATAACAAGATTGGCTTATACACACACACACACACCTAAAATGAAAATATATTGATTTTAAAATAACAGAAATAAACAAATACAAATATATATATATATATATATATATATATATATATATATATAAAATGGAAATATATGTACAATATCGTAAGTGATGTGCTCCTGTGGACCCTAGCATATGGCCAATCAAAAGCAGGACGACCTGCTCGAACATTCATACAGCAGCTATGTGATGAAATGGGATGTAACCCTGAAGACCTGCCGGAGGCGATGAATGATAGGGAGACGTGGAGAGAGAGGGTCAGGGATATCCGTGCTAGCCGCATGTCCTGATGATGATGATGATGATATATAGTATTCTTTGGTCCAGTTAAACCAGAGTTGGGAGTAATTCCATCAGGACAAGAAATTAATATTTAAATTTTCCTGGTAAAGAGCTCAATGTAACAATAATACAGAGCAATAAATGAATATATATATATATAAAATGGAGGTGCCCGTGGTGTAATGGTTATTGTCATAGGAAATGGACGCGGCGACACGAGTTCAAATCCTGGACGACACTGTTTGCATTTCACATAGCACTAATACCCTTGGGAAAGGTATGAATCCAATTATTCTCCCTCCAGCTATGGGTAAATAGTTGGGTAGACTAGGTTCTTCAGCCTTGATTAGGCAACTAGTCTAGGAGAAGGAAAACTCAGAATTTAAACCTGTTAAACTCCACTTAAAATCATTGACCTTGTGTCATATCCTGCCTGAGCAGAAGAGTTGTTAAATATATATAAATATATATAATTTCAAGAAAAAAACAATATTGGGTCATATTAGGATTATAAATTTATTTCCATCCTGTGAAGAGCATTGATATGAATCAAAACCTCAAAAAAAATTTTAACAGGACTTCTTCAGATCCAACATAAAAAAAATCTATTTGTATATAATATATATATATATATATATATATATACACACACACGCACACATAAATAATGGAAATATATATATGTATAATGGAAAGTGTTACATTACTGATGATTTTTTATTTCTGACGTTCAAGCCTGTGCTGTTACCAGACAGTTTATTTCCCAAACTTTCAAACTGTTTGGTCCAAACTGCTAATAAAGTGCTCAAATGTTCTCATGTGTCAAGGAAAGATAACCTGAAAGGAAAACTCTCTTAAAATTTCAACTAAGGGGTATTTTTTTTTATTTAGACCACAGATAAGCTGTACTTTTTATCTGATGAGTGAACATCATCACAAACTGAAGTTTTGGCTGCTCTCGTCTGTTTTCAGGAATTATTAAATCAAACATCATATATGGCATTTCTATAAATGGTTCTGGATATTTCAGACAAATGTGTTTTATTGTATACATCAAGTAAAGAACATGCTTGATGTTTCTTCCTCCTAAAACTATATTAATCAATCAATTTATAAATGGTTACTTTGAATAAGTGGAGTTTATTTTGATGGACCCAATATGTTCTTTTTTGTTTTTAATTTTGGGAGACTTTTTTTTTTTTCTCCAGAAATCACAATAAGAATGTCAGGATTTTTTAATGCACAATTATTCTAAGTGGCAAATCAGAATTATTTTTGATAAAAATAGAATTATGAAATGACAAAAGAAATTTTTAAAAATGTCACTAAATTGTATATATTGACTTTATATAATGGTTATTTCCATTTGCTTTAATGTTGATTCTGTTCATAATGAATAGAGTTTTTTTATTGTTTACTTTATTCAGTTAATTAAAATGAATACTGTTTGCAGGTATTTTATTTGGTTATCTTGACAGCACACAGCTTTTAAAGAGCTCAAGCACACATGAAAAATGGCATAGCTTCAAAGATCATGGGAATGAATATTTAAAAAAAAATTCTACTCTTTAAAAAACATGACCATAAGGGAAGAAGAGAGGGTAGATTTGTCCCAAATTTTCCACTGATGAACATACAAGTACCAATTTCTTGCGGAGAGCAATTTCTCCTCTGTCCTCGTGCTCATACACTCAATTTAAGAGAAATAAAATACAAAAAATATTTGGCTCATAGCTTATAACTGTGTAATTTAAGGTGCTATGTAATTTAAAGAAAATCCTTTCATAAAAGTAAGTAATCATATATTTTGAAATCAAGAATAAATATCCAAATGCATTTTTTATATTTTTTACATATTTAAAAAAAAATTATAACTAATCCTTTTATCCCTCGGTGAATTTGTGAGTTTTGATTAATAAAAATCAAAAGCTTTTTTTTTTTAAAGGAATAAATTTAACTTGCCCAATAAAATAACTGTACTGATATTTGAAACTTGAACAATAAAAAAAAAATTAATGGCTAAAATTAGATTTCCTTAAGTTTAGAATATTGCTGATTATACAAGATTGAAGAAAAAGATGTAGATAATATGATTTGCTTACAAGACAATTTGTAGGGTTTAATCAGATTCTCGAAGAGATTGTCCTAAAATTAACATCATGAGGGTTATGTGTGTTTGACAATATTATACTAGTGAGAAATGTTAGAGTTCAGTTGATGGGTTGAATTGATTTGCTTGAAAATCATGACTATTATTAGACAGGAATACTTAAAAGCATATAACTGAGAGAATATTATTTGTATCAAGAATAATTACTTGTAGGTATGATCAATAACAAATGATTATTGTTTGATTTAATGGCATATTATTGAAGGTTATTTAATGCCAAATCAATTTTTATACATACAAACAGTTCTATTTCTAACAGTTTAGTCTAGCATAAGTACACAGTTTAAATGTCAAAAGCAGTTCCGGGGTGTCCTCATGGTGTAATGGTTAAAGCGATGGACTGCGGAATCGTAGTATGCGAGTTCGTACTCCAGTTGCGCTATTACGTTCACTTTCGGGCAAATACCCTTGGGAAAGGTATGAACCCCCTTATCCTCCCAGCTATGGGTTAAATAGTACCACTACTGTTCTTCTAGGAGAATGACTTTGGCATTAAATAACCTAAAAAGAGTTGATATGCCATTAAACAAAGAAACCAAACCAACCAAACCAAAAGCAGTTGCTTTTCAAGCTATTCAGTTTAGTCAACAAAGTTAAATGGTTCCAAGTATTGCTATGTTTCACTATCAATTCAATTAAACATTAGTCAATTATTTACATGCAGTTAAATCTCAAAAAAGTTTTATTCTAAACAATTTTTATTTATTTTCATTTCAAACAATTCAGTTTAGCATAAGTACACAGTTTAAATGTCAAAACAGTCCTATTTCTAGCTATTATTTTAGCATAAGGACACAGTTTAGTTCTATTTGACCCATTGATAGGACCCTATCAAGTGCTAACACTCTGGGCCAGAGTGGACCTGAGAGCGGTAGCAATGAGGGGGTAGTCCACATTCCCTAAAACTTCAGCATTACTGAAACCTCATCATCAGATTGTTTAGCATCACTTCAGGACATTCATTTGGGGAGTCTTACCCCTCTGCAGAGAAGCAGTTGGTGTATACTACAACCCCAGCTGACTGGGCCAGATTATCATTTGTTACTTGAAACCATATAATTGCTTGAAATACTTGAAACCATATATTAGTATTATATTATATATATATATATATATATATATATATAATTGTGTTTTGCTGCTAGAATAGATTTCCTTGACTCTCACACCATGTGTCTCTATCATCCATCATTTTGAGCAGGTCTTCTAGACTACATACTATGTCCACACTAAGCTATTACTGATAAATTCTTGTTGGTTGGCCAACACTTTCATGTCCATGTGAAGGGGTCCATAGGAGAATGTCCCTTCTGAGTTCATCTGTACTTCTCCAGTCTTGTTCATCTTATTTGGATGGTTTTAGAGATGAGAGGTAGGTGGCTGTATAGCTGCTGTTTTGTGGGATGTTGCTTCCAGGATTTGTTCAGTATAGCTCCTAGCATTCTTGTGTAGTTACCATGCTGCCTGCTCCAGACAATGCAGCATAGATTCATGTATTTGCAAGAAGTGCTATGACATATGCATAGTCTATGTCCATAATAGTTTCTGCAGGGTATCGTCTGCTTCTTCCCTTTTTTTAATGTAAAGCCATTTTCTTTCATTAGATCTATTGACATGAGTCTATGCTGATTATGAACAAATATTGAGCTAATGTATCCCCTTGCAGAACACCAGCAACAATGCCAAAGAAATATTTCAATAATCATGATAACAATTAAACAAGAAGTGCCTCCTATATATATATATATATATATATATATATATATATATATATATATGTGTGTGTGTAAACAATAGTAATTGTGATTCATAACTGTTTAAAATTTACTTCGCAGCTAATGGCTTCTTGTGGCTGAATGGTTAGAGGCTTTGGCTTGGCGTTTGAGTCAACCGGGTTTCGATCCCAGCAACAGGGAGCTAATGTCTAGCCACACTGATGAGTTCTGATAGAACGAAACAGATCTGTCTGTGGATGACTATATATATATATATATATATATATATATATATATATATACACACACACACATGGGAGGCACTCATGGTGTAATGGTTATCATTGTAGGAAATGGAGATGGTGACCCAAGTTCAAATCCTGGGTGAGGCTGATTGCGTTTCACAAGTATTAATACTGTTGAGAAAGTGATGTATTCATCTAATATCCCACCAGCTATGGATACATAGGAGGGCTGACTGGGCTCTTTAACAGTCTTTTGCAACCAGTCTAGGAAAAGGAAAAATTTGAATATAAACTTGTTAAACTCCACTAAAAAACATTGATTTTTGTCTCATCCTGCTCATGTAGTATGGCTGCCAAATACACACACACACACGCATATATATATATTAGAATAAAGGGAACAGTATGTTTATTTATGTTTCATGTGGTACCAAAAGATAGTGGAAAAGATGAGAAACTTAAGTAACTTTTTGTGTCCATAATTCTAATATTTTTAGGTTTATAAATTCTCTGCAATTGTAGCCTTGAACACTGTTTTCATAAGCTCTTCTTATTTGTGGTTCTTATATATATATATATATATATATATATATATATATGTACAATTTTTTTTTTTCATTCTCAGTCCAAAGAGAGAAAAAAGTAAATACTTCAAAATCAGTAGGTCCACAAAGAGATTTGTATTTTTTGAAGAATAAATAATTCTTTAAAAAAATACAAATCTCTTTGTGGACCTATTTATTTTGAAATATATAAATACAAGTGTATGTCAAAAAGTAAAGCCTTTTTCTTTTGTATAGGAATAACTACTGACAATGGATCCTGTATCATAAATCAGAAAGAAGCTGGTTCTCTATTGATCACATCACTACTTCTCAAAAAAAGAACTGTTTTTCTCAGTAGCAATCCCCTGCCTTGTAAAATTGTGTTGATAGTTATTTGAGTCACTTCACCACTGCCATTTTCCTTTCCTTGTCCCTGGGATAATGTTTGCCTCTTAAACCCTCTGAAGATATGATAGTGTGAAGGTGCTAAATCTTGCCAACCGATAATTTAGTATAACTGCTTGACCACACACAAGCATGAGGACAAGAGAGAGAATCATCAAATTCAGGCGGACAACTTTATCGCATCCTCCATACTCACATAATTTGGCAATTTCAGACAATCAGCCCCATGACAGAGGGTGTTAGAGGCAAACATTATGCCAGTGACAAGTAAGTGAAAACAGCAGTGATAAAGTGAGTCAGGAAACAGTCAACCGAATTTTACAAGGCTTGGATACATTTTCTCATTCGAAGGTTGAAGATTGCTGTTGAGAAATCCATGACTATGTTAAGAAGTAGGGATGCAATTCACATAGGACCAGCTTCATTTTGATGTATGATACATATTCCAGTGTTTGTGACTATTTTTATACAAAAGAAAAAGACATTACTTTTTGGCTCGCCCTCATATATATATATATATATATAGTGTTTACTTATGAACATATATATATATATATATATATATATATAGTGTTAACTTATGAACATATATATATATATATATATATATATATATATATATATAGTGTTTACTAATAAATATATATATATATATATATATATATATATATATATATATCTATATATGTGTGTATACTGTTTACTAATAAATATATATATATATATATATATATATATATGTATTGTGTTTACTAATAAATATATATATATATGTATAGTATTTACTAATAAATACATATATATATATATATATATATATATATAGTGTTTGCTAATAAACATATATATATATGTATAGTGTTTGCTAATAAATATATATATATATATATATATATATATGTATAGTGTTTGCTAATATATATATATATATATATATATGTACAGTGTTTGCTCATAAATATATATATATATATATATATATATATATATATATACATAGTGTTTACTAATAAATATATATATACATATGTGTGTATAGTGTTTACTAATAAATATATATATATATATATAGTGTTTACTAATAAATATATATATATGTGTGTATGGTGTTTAGTAATAAATATATATATATATGTGTGTATAGTGTTTACTAATAAATAAATATATATATATATATGTGTATAGTGTTTACTAATAAATATATATATATGTATAATGTTTACTAATAAATATATATATATATATAGTGTTTACTAATAAATGCGTTTCATTTTATAGGTTAGGTCTGATTTCCATATAGTCGTTAGCCTATTGATAGCTGTCCATGCATTTGTTATGCACTACATGGACGCTAACAAAACGGCTGGAGAAGAAACTAGATGGCAATTACACAAGAATGCTGCGTGCAATCCTGAACAAGTCCTGGCAGCAACACCCCACAAGACACCAACTGTACGGCCACCTGCCCCCTATCACGAAAACTATTCAAGTTAGGCGAACCAGACATGCAGGACATTGCTGGAGAAGCAGAGATGAACTCATAAGAGATGTACTCTTATGGATCCCCACACACGGCCGCGCAAAAGCAGGACGACCAGCACGAACGTACATTCAGCAGCTATGTGAGGATACTGGTTGTTGTCCTGAATACCTACCTAGGGCGATGAACGATAGGGAGGAGTGGCGAGAGAGGGTCAGGGATATCCGTGCTGCCAGCACGATATGATGATGATGATGACTAATATATATATATATATATATAGTGTTTACTAATAAATATATATATATATATATATATATATAATGTTTACTAAAATATATATATATATATGTATAGTGTTTATTAATAAATATATATATATGTATAGTGTTTATTAATAAATATATATATATGTATAGTGTTTATTAATAAATATATATATATATATATATATATATGTATAGTGTTTACTAATAAATATATATATATTTATATATATATATATATATATATAGTGTTTACTCATGAACAAATAAAAAGATCGAACATTAAAGTAAGGCAACATAATGTGGTAAGAGGTAAAAAAATTATAAATTATAAATTCATTAGAAATAATCATAAAATTATAAATTCATTAGAAAATATGTTGAATATTATTATCAGGGATGAAGTTTATAATGTCTAGTATATTTGGTAATCTTCTGCATGCAAACATATGACAAAAAATTACTTGTTTTTGTGTAAATTATTTGTATTAAGAACAATTATTTGAATCTATATTTTTTGATAATGATTATAATCATTTGTTTCATAAATCTATATAATTGCTGGCAAAAAAAAGACAAAAAACAATTGAAAAAGACTGATTATAGCACTGATAAGCCACCAGGGATTGACGTGCCAAACAACCAATCCTTGTAGATATATGAACATATGAGTACTTAAACCTCCTTCCATTTAATATATATATATATATATATATATATATATTTTGATGAAAAATAAAATTGAAGTAAAGTGATGCCAATTTTGATCTGCTTACATTATATGAATTGAGACTGAGTACAGTCGATTAACACCTTAGTTTGGAACCAGTGTATGATTAATCAGTATATGCACTCATCTACTTTAATTCCACAGTATTATCAGTGTGTTTAGTTTGTGGTTGTCCTCATGGTGTACTGGTTAAACAGCTGGACTGCAGAATCGTATTAAGCAAGTTCAAACTCCAGTGATGCTATAATGTTCATTTTCAGACATATGCCCTTGGGAAAAGTATGAACCCTATTATCCTCCTAACCATGGGTTAAATAGTACCACTAGTGTTTTTCAGGGACGGATTTGGCATTAAATAACCCAAAAGAGTTGATATGCCATTAAACAATAAAACAAGCAAATGTCTAATTTTGAGTAAATTGAAACATATATTCATAGTATTTTTGTCAAATATATATATATATATATATATATATGATAAAAAAAAATTGCTTTAAATATTGGTTTATAGAGAAATGAATGTTGATGAGATCAAATCACAGCATAGGAGATAAGTATGCTTTCACCCACCCTTATATATATATATATATATATATATATATATATATATAAGTATTTACTTAAGGACAAATCATGAGATCAAATATTCAACCCAACCAACATGGAGTGCTAAGAGGTAAAAAAAATATAAATTCATTGGAAAAAAAAAAAGTTGATTTTTATCATCCGAAATGAACAGCAAGTTTATATGTCTAGTGTATTTGGTAATCTTCTCTATGCAAATATATGAGAAAAAAAATAACTCGTTTCTGTTAGAAGACATTACTTAATAAAAATACAGTAGCCTAAAGATATCAAACCACATTTTAAGTAGGCTGAGACATTCCAGTAACTATGTTTACATTCTGTGTTTTTGCAATATATTTTTTAGAATTGAATCTGAAATGTATTTGTCTCTATCTATGCTTAGTGATGTATATGCAAATTTTGTTTATGAATGTTTTTATATATTCAGAAGTGGCTACTGACCCAACAGAGAATTTATTTCTCAATCCAACATCTAAAATCAAAATAAATAGTTCATACAATTTTTGTGAATCTGATAGAAATTTTATACATGAATTTATTGACAAATTCTCCTTTCCATTTTTTACATCAAATATATTTTTGACTGGTATAATAAATTTTTATTTTATTTCTTTTTTATTTTTAAGAACCTTGAATCTGTTTTAGAAAACTTAACTCTGTTGATGGTTAACCTCTATTCTTTATTATGGCCGGATGTGACACAGGGTTAATTTTCTTAGACAATGGGGGCAGGTACTGCTACAAAGGAGGGCCCACGGAGACTGAGTTATGAAAACACATTTCAAAGTATATGGATAGAGTATTTACTCTCCATTCTGTACCTGAAAGATGTGACACAATATCAGATAAACATGGGAGACTCTCCTCCATCAGGAAAT
The DNA here is from genome assembly GCA_963585895.1 of Sepioteuthis lessoniana. Lineage (NCBI taxonomy): Eukaryota > Metazoa > Mollusca > Cephalopoda > Myopsida > Loliginidae > Sepioteuthis > Sepioteuthis lessoniana. Next base: position 127,246,219 of record OY757904.1, on the reverse strand, counting down.
GAGCTTTTCAGGTCTAGAGGGTTGAGTGTTCACCAATGGCTCAGGAGACCAGCATTCAATCCCAGGTCGAGGCATACCAAAGACTCAAAAAATGGTACTTGATGCCTCCTTGCTTATCACTCAGCATTATAAAGTAAGGATCAAGGGGTAAAGTGGAGCAAACCAAGGAACGGAGTAGTGCCCTCCCCTAAACCTCATTGTAGTAGCTAATGAAAAGAAAGCCTTTGGCTTACCAACTTTACATTACATTATGTGCAAAAATTATCCTAGTTTTTTCTATACACTCACTTATTGGGGTACATCAGGCAGTACAAAATAAACTCAACCCTTATCTCTTTTAGATAACTGGGCAGGTTTTGCCTGGAAGAATGGGTCCACAAGACTAGATTGGTTTATCTAAGAAATAAAAGTATATATTTCAATGCATTCTTTTACTGATATTTCTTGGTGTTCAATGTCCAGTTCCAAGGGGTCATCTCCTAGACTGCTACATTCAATTGCTTATAAAAGGACAAATTCAAGCTCAATTCCTGATGCCTGAGGCATCTCAAAATGAAAATGTCGATGGAAATAGAAAATTTCTGGACAATGAAGAGAGAAAGAAATAACAACAAAGTCATGTTAAGGAAAAGTCAGACATATGATCACAAAAAATATAACTCATATTATTACTATGTTTCAACCTCCCTCTAGACTAGTCTAGTATTGTTTTTAAGTTAATGAACAAAATTGTAACCCGCCTTCAATCGGAGAGATGGTAATTTCATTAAGTCTGAAATTTAAGTTGTTTCTGATTCACTACCAGTTGATAGCTGACTAACTAATCATTTTTAAAACTCCTCACATGTAACTGTTTTTTGCTGTTAATGATACTATTTACCAACCCCTCCGCTCGGGCAGGATATGACACAAGGTCAGTTTTTAAGCGGAGTTTAACAGGTTTGAATTCAGAGTTTTCCTTCTCCTAGACTAGTTGCCTAACCAAGGCTGAAGAACCTAGTCTGTCCTACTATTTACCCATAGCTGGAGGGAGAATAATTGGATTCATACCTTTCCCAAGGGTATTAGTGCTATGTGAAATGCAATCAGTCTCGTCCAGGATTTGAACTCGTGTCGCCGTGTCCAATTCCTACGACGATAACGACTACTGTTAATGATAGAGTTCTGATGATTGACCTTTTGCAGTCTGTTGGTAGGTGTCCACAACATGACATGGCTGAATGCATCTTTTAAGCCATTATTTTTAGATATATTTTTAAAATCAAAATGCTTGTGTATTTTCCTATAATTTTTACTAGGGTTTGTTAATGGTGTTGCATGCGCTAGTTTGTAGTCTGTATATCATGTCACCAAAACAGTTCAAGTCATTAAAGGTACCCACTGTAGTTGTTAGTGTCATGTTAGCTGGTGTGCTGACATATTGAGCATTGCTTCACTCTGAGTGTGATTTGAAAGCTGCACAGATGAACTATCAAAATAGTCTAATTCAGGAACTTATGCTTTCCAAGTTTGAACTGAGCCATAATGCCACTAATGTGACCAAACGTACTTGTGCAAAAGGCAAAATGGCAGTTGATCAAAGTACAGTAACCAGGTGGTTCAATAAATTTTGCTCAGGTTGCAAGAACCTTGATGATCAGATAAGGTCAAGTAAGCAGTGGAGGTGCCCGTGGTGTAATGGTTATCATCGCAGGAAATGGACATGGCGACACGAGTTCAAATCCTGGACGAGACTGATTGCATTTCACAGAGCACTAATACCCTTGGGAAAGGTATGAATCCAATTATTCTCCCTCCAGCTATGGGTAAATAGTAGGGCAGACTAGGTTCTTCAGCCTTGGTGAGGCAACTAGTCTAGGAGAAGAAAAACTCTGAATTCAAAACCTGTTAAACTCTGCTTAAAAATTGACCTTGTGTCATATCCTGCCCAAGCTGAGGGGTTGGTAAATATAGACAAGGTCAAGTAAGCCTAAAACTGTGGACTTTCAGACCATACTTCAAGCCATTGAGACAAATCCAGGAAGTTGCACTAAAGCACATTCACCAACTTTAACAAAAGCATCTGGAATTGCTAAATTATGCCTCATGCTATAAAAATATGGCAAAACTTTTGACTCGCCCTTTTATTTTTATAGTCTTCCTAATATTTTTTGAAAAGAGATTTGTTTTCTAATGTGCATATTTTGATTGTTCTATATCATTGGTTGTGTTATTTTTACTCTTGTAATGATTGCAATTTCTGGTGTTTCTGTGACAGCTTCTAAGATGAAAATGAGTATGAAATTTTAAACATTCTGCAGAAATTTAATGTAATTATGAAGGTATCTTTTCAATTCAGGGTCTTTTCCCTTTGATTCATTTTAAAATCTTATTAAAACAAGGAGCAGGTATTTTATTTCGTATTGATTTTGTCAGGGTGCCACATCAGCTTTTGTACTATGTTAATGGAATCTTAAAAAATGTCATTGAAGTTTTATTCTACTTTTTATTCCTTGTACAGTCAGTTAACTGTAATTTATTATTCATTTATCTCAGCAAAACTTTTCAAGCTAAGAAATATGTATCAGATAAAATTGCAGAAATGAATATTTGTCAATGTTTTTAAAACAGTTTTTTCTTTCGCATGGAACAGAACAAAATATGAGTAATCGGGGCCCATGGCGCAGTGGATAGAGGCGTTGAATCTCTATGGTTCCAGGTGAGCATTGTCAGAAGATAGCGGTTTCAAATCCTACCCAAGCCGGCCAGAGGTTTACTTGGTCAAAAACGTGGTGAGAGAGACAACAACTATGGAAGGCAGTAATTACTGGGGATACGGTTACAAGACTCAGCATTCCTATCCGAGGTCGCAGTAAATCACCTGAAGAAGGCCAGAGGTGAAATTTGGCCGAAACGTAGTGAAAGAAGAAACAACTCAAAAAACTACCAAGATGAGGACAAAAAGTCCGCAAAAAAAAAAAAAAAAAGAAAATTAATTCTCAGATTAAGAAGCCTCATCTCAAAATGATTCCAATTAAGGACAGAACAAAATACCTTAACAAAAAGATAGGTGTGCTCAATGATTATCAGCAGAGGGAATGAATTGATGATCTGAATTCAAAATCTGGAACAAAGCTGCTCTTGTTTCTTTTTGTGCAAATGCTTTTGGGAAAGGCAAGAATCCATCTGTTCTCCCTAACAATTATGGGTCAATAGTTGGACCGACTATGTTAAAGAACCCATGTTAGAAGGATTGGTTTGGTTTGGTTTGGTTTTATGGCATATACACCGTTGTCGGTTATTAAATGCTAAATCCTGTTTATACATGTATATCAAATCTATGATTTGAAAACATTTTGTACATACACACACTTAAATGATCCACCTGTTTTATTTCTAACTATTCAATTTAGCATAAGTCAACAAAATTAAATCATGCCAAGTATTGCTATATATCACTGGCAATTCAATAAATCAGTCATTTGTTTATACACTGTTAATGACCAAACAGTTCTACTTCTAACAATTCAATTAAAAAAAAATCATTCATTTGCACACAGTTTGGATGTCAAACAGTTCAATTTGAACCATAGATAGGACCCTATCAAGTGCTACCTCGCTGGGCCAGAGTGAGCCTGGGAGTAATGACAATGAAGGAGTACTCCACATTCCCCAAAGCTTCAGTATTACAGGAGCTTCATTATCAGATTATTTTATGTCATATCCAGGAGAGTTGTTGGGGGTGGTCTTGTCCCTTTGCAGAGCTGCTGTTCATGTATTCAACAGCCCCAGCCAACAGGACCATTATTAGAAAGAAACTCAGAGAGTGATAGTACCCATCATTGTCACATCTATGGGTCAAATAGATCTATTTAATGTTTAAAATGATTTTGAACTATATTAATACATTATCCCTTTAAATATTGATATTGCAATTGAGCCTTTATGAAGTATTTACCTGCTTAAAATAATTGTGGAGATATATTTTTTTTACTGTATTTAATTGGTAACCATAATTGTAAAGCTGTCTTATCAAAGTAGTTTAAACTTTCCGTAATGGCATTTGATGGATTATCTTTGGTGAATTCTTGGCCTTCTAAAGGACCACATACTTTTTACCATAAATTTTCGGTTATATTTGAATCTGGACAATTTTCTCTGCATGGCTTGATAAAATGATTATACCTTTAATTCAAATAATCTAAACTATAGTATGAAGTGTTTAAGAAGTATTTATCTCTTTAAAATGATTCTGAAGATATATTTGTATTATATATAATTGGAAAACATATATGTTATATTGATTTCAACATGAATTCATATATCCAGAGATGATCAGTTGACTCGCTCGGGATGACCACTGGATATATATATATATATATATATATAATGAATATCTAAAACAAAACAATTCTAGCAAGATTAATGACAGCCTTCAACATCTAAAACTGAATCTAAGGCAGAAAAAATATAGATATCCTCATTTGATTGTCAATCATTCATTATAAAATTCAGAGAGCTGAACAATCTGTGCAATGCAACTGAGTAATTGATTCATTTGAATGATCGAAGGAGAAACGTCTTATTCCTTAAAGAGAAAGATGACTGATAATTTTGTTGCATGATAAATTCTTGAATGGATTCTGGTTTAGGCTTATATCATATATCAGCATGGTCAAATTTTAATCTCTAGCACAATTCCAAGCATAACACCTTTCCTACTCAGTCTTGCATTCTTTTTTTGCTAGTTTGTTACATTTACTTATTGTTTGATTAACCATTTCATTTCTATCACCACATCATCATGATCATGTTGCATGTGCAAGCACAGATCTCCCTGATCCTCTCTCGCCACCTGTCTCTATTGTCCATCGCTCCCAGGAGGTCTTCTAGGCTACTTCCTGTATCAGCACAGAGCTGTTGTATATAGGTACTAGCTGGTCATCCTATCTTTGCTCGTCCATGTGAAGAGGTTCACAGGAGTATATCACTTATGAGTTTGTTCTTACTTCTCCAGCAGTGTCCTGTATGTCTGGTTTGTCTAACTTGGATAGTTTCCGTGTGTGGTAGTTGGCCCTACAGCTGCTGTTTTGTTGGGTGTTGCCTCCAGGACTTGTTCAATATAGCTTGCAGCATTTTTGTGTAATTGCTGTCAAGCTTTTTCTACACACGCTTTGTTAGGGTCCATGTGGTGCATCCATATAGGAGTTTCAACATGACCACTGCTTGGAAAAAACTGCGTTTTATTTAATTGGTCAGGTTTGACTTCCATATGACCGATAGCCAATCAATAGCTGTCCCTACATTTGCTAGTCACATTTTGATGTCATTCTTGGTTGATGAGAAGCTGCTTCTGAGGTAGGTGAACTTGTCACCACATAACATACACTAATTATTCTTCTGCAGATTATCAATCCCTGTTTTGACATAAGTAGTTCTGATGTTATTCTCTACTGCTATTAAAATAGATTGAGTTTCTCTCTTAGAGTCGTTTGATTTTTTGCCATGTGCAGTTTCTTTAGTTTGTCACTTGAAGTATCTGTACAGTTGTTATTTTTCCCATTTTTTTTTTCTAGAGTTTTGATTCTTGATTTTCTGTTCTTCTTAAAGTTATTTATCTTGATATCACTTTTACTGGCTGCTGTAATCAGCTCGTTTTTTAAATATTCTATGAGTCCCTGAAGTGTTGCATTCATGCCACAGTGGGTTAAAATTGTTCCGTATAATTTCAATTTTTTTCTTTCTTCCATAAACCCAGCTATGGGTTAAAAGTATCACGGAAGTCCCTTTACCAGGAAGGCTTTGAATAACCTATGAATGTTGATATATAAATTTGGTTTGGTTTCTTTGTGTAAAGTATATGGAGGTGCCCGTGGTGTAATGGTTATCATCATAGGAAATGGACATGGTGACACAAGTTCAAGTCCTGGACAAGACTGATAGCATTTCACATAGCACTGATACCCTTAGGAAAGGTACTATTTACCCAACCCCTCCGCTCGGGCAGGATATGACACAAGGTCAATTTTTAAGCGGAGTTTAACAGGTTTGAATTCAGAGTTTTCCTTCTCCTAGACTAGTTGCCTTACCAAGGCTGAAGAACCTAGTCCGTCCTACTATTTACCCATAGCTGGAGGGAGAATAAGGGGGTTCATACCTTTCCCAAGGGTATTTGCCCGAAAGTGAATATAATAGCGCGACTGGAGTACGAACTCGCGTACTACGATTCCGCAGTTCATCGCTTTAACCATTACACCACGAGGACACCCCCAAAGGTATGAATCCAATTATTCTCCCTCTAACTAGTAGGGCAGACTAGGTTCTTTAGCCTTGGTGAGGCAACTAGTCTAGGAGAAAGAAAACTCTGAATTCAAACCTGTTAAACTCCGCTTAAAAATTGACCTTGTGTCATATCCTGCCCGAGTGGAGGGGTTGTGTAAATATGGTAAAGAAACCAAACCAAATTTCCTTAAAAACAAAAAACATCCTCACCGTCATTATTTTCTTTGGTACCTCCATTTAATTTTGTTTGTTAAGACTGTAGAATAATGACATCTGTGAATATAGTCATGTTGGGTTAATGACAAAAAGAAGACTGGACAACTGTTTAACTTAATGAAATTTCTATGTTGTCAAATATTTTTGCTGTGAACCAATGAATTTTATTCCAGGCATTTTAGTTGTAGGGTTCTTACATTATGACTATTTTTATTAATTATTATATGAGTTGACATTACATGTGGTTATGCAATTTGTTTGAAGTCTTTCAGATATAGAGATCTAACATTAAAATCTTTTTGCATATGATGTAAACAAATCCCTCATAAACTTTAAGAATGTCTTCACCGTCTGTCTGTTGTAGCAATTATTTATTTTTCAAATGCCGTCTGAAGTTCAAATAAACTTTCTTTCATTAATTTGCAAAGAATCTTCAAACTTTTCTCTATCATGATAATAATGAGTAGATATGATTTAACTTTTTAATGGCTTGGGCAATGATTCGGGTTTTTCTTTTATAAAAGAAAACAGAATAACACTCACACACACACACATACACATGTGTATGTGTGTATATATATATATATATATATATAAGAAATAAACAAATATATATAGAATATCAAAATGCATCTTTAGATTTTGTTTTACATAATATCGATAAAAGTATTAGACAAAAATGATTTAAGAAATAGATATTTTTCATTCTTTTTATATATATATATATACACACAAAATATTAATCTCTCTCTCTCTACACACACATATATATATATATATATATATATTGCTATCTTTGAAAAAATATATGTGTGTATATATATATATATATGTACATATATTTTTTCAAAGATAGCAATAAATGTATAGATACCAAAAAAGTTATATTTGAACACATATTCATATGTATGTGTTGCCTATTTTATTTCATATACGTTTATACATGTATATATGCAAATTCATGCATATGTATGTATATGTTAAATGTCAAGAAATGGATAAAAAGACATTGAAATTTGAAATGCAAAAAAAAAAAATAAAGAAAGTAAAAACTGTTCAAATTATTTTTTCTGAAAAGAATCTCTGTAAAAGCTCATTGCTTTCTAACCTTTTATATAAAGTATGTGCATAACATATTTCTAAATATACTTTACATTTAAAACAAAAATGACATATTTATATGACACATAACACAAGAAATTCTTCATAGAATAACTATATTCCCCACCTAATTCACTTTGAAAGTGTTATGTGTTTGAGAGGATCAGAGAATAACATTAAAAATCTCTGAAATTTTTTCTTTATAAATTTATCTGAACTTCTCAAGCAATTTTATTGAAAAATTTGCTGATTTTGTATTCAATAAATTATCATATGAACTCTTAAGATTAATGTAAATATTAATTTCAAGTCACAGAAACACAATTATTAATTGAAACTAAATATATTTTAGAGAGTGTATGACATGTCTTCTTTGAATAAATATATCATTTTATATATATATATATATATATATATCTTTCTTGCTCTGCCTTTCTCTTTCTATAAATATATATTTTATCTGTCCCATTTGCATTATGGTTAGAGTGTTCGCCAATGGTCTGGGAGACCAGGGTTCAGTCCTTGGTCAAGTCATACCAAAGACTCACAAAAAGGTAATTGATGCCTCCTGGCTTAACACTCAGCATTATAAGGTAAAGATCAAGGTTAAAGTTGAGCACTCCAGGGAAAGGAGTAGCACCCTACCCTTGGTGTTGTAGCTATCGAAAAGAGAACCCACAGGTTGTCCTTGACCACCGTCAACCAACTTTATATATATATATATATATATACACACATAAATTCTTTATATTGTGGAGTTAAAGGACATGACATTTCTTTATCATATACCCAAATATAATATCATTATCAGACATATTCACTTGAATCTTTTATTTCAAATCTGATAAGGGAAGATGCACATATTAATTTTGAAGTGATATTTAAACTGAGCCTCATAGCCACGAAAAGTGTTCATAGAATTTGTGAATTACAAGGAAAATGAAACAATATCTGAATGTACAGCCCCAAACGAGTTTAAGCATTGTAAGAGTGAAAAGATTTTCCTTGAAAAAAACCCAGTAGTTGATAACTGTCATGGGAAGAAGAGAATCTGCCCGTTAACAGTTTAAAAATTTCAAAAGAGCAAAGATCATTGTGAAAAGATTGCACATTTAGAGAATTTCTAAACATTCAAAGAATATTCAGGAACTCTTGAGAAGTTCATTATATTTGATACTAAGGTGTTTAAAAAAATATATATTTCATGAACCCTATAATCTGTATTATGACTGACAAAGTTATTTAAAAAGTAACTTCAATAAGAAAAATTTCCAGTAATAAACGAAAACATTTTCGACTTTCCTTTGATAAAACTAAAAACTATCTACTTAAATTTGCTCAAACTATTGAACACTTTGTTGGAATAAGGACATTTCTCAAAATTTAAAAGAAAAATGTATTTAAACATCTTATGGTTAATTATGAATAATAATGGATTGAGAAAGTCCACACAACACCAGTACTTATAGGGTTTTGCAAGTCATCTGAATCAGCACTCAGTTATGTGATGAACTGAATTGGATTTGAAACTGAACTTAAGAAGAAGGAGAGTTATTATTCTACATTACTGAGATCGGATATATATATGTATATATATATATATATATATGTAGCAAGGAAAGAGGAGGAGACTTGCTGTTAGTTGAAAGTCAGTAAAGGTCCCTAGCAATTACTTCAGTGAAAACTATCTGAGAAGACTTTACATATTATTTATTGTAGAATAACAATGACACATACCTCCGTAAAGCGTCCAGCTGGCAGACAAAAATAAGGCAGGTCATAGCTCAGTGCAGCCCTCCTTACAATACTAAACTGAAGCTGGTTTATATAATAAAATACTTTCACCTATTTACAAGCAGCCAATCACGATCTATGCAATGGAATAGCCCACTTGTGCACAATGGGACGCCCCTAGGTACCATAAATAGCTCCCATTCCTCAATCGGTAATTGAGTTTCCTGTCTTCACGACTGATTGCTCTTAGCTAACGCGATTAATTACTCTCGGCAAACGCAAGTAATTGCCCTATGCAACCTGACAAATCCTGTATTTATTAACAAGAAAATTTGTCAACTTGTGGGTTTTTCTCTTCCAATTGAACTTAAAGCAAAAGTTAAAGAAATTGATTTGAGGAACAAATACTTGGATTTTGTCAAAGAACTCAAGAAGTTGTGAAATAAGAAAGTGTTGGTGATACTTATTGTCGTTAGTGCTTTTGGAATGATCCCCAAAGACATGTAAAAAATAAATGGGGAACTGCAGATCAGTGGAAGAATTGAGACTACCCTGGCCACAGTATTGTAAATATCAGCTGGAATAGTTGGAATAATTCTGGAGACTTGAGAAAACTTACCATTCCTCAGACTACAGTGAAAAACCACCAGTTAAAACTGGTCTGAAAAATTGCATAGAGTGAAAAATTGTTGTTGTCATAATTATTATTATCAAAATAATAAAAAGTAATGATAATTCATAAGTAACAGTCTCATTTAATTTTGGCACTTCGATGTGTATGGGTTTCTGTATACCTGTGTATATGAGTTCATATACATACATACTCATGTTTATACAAGTAAAAACTAATAGATATACTTAATATACAGTAATTTATATATATATATATATATATATATACTCACAAAGAAGTATATATGTGTCTTTAAGAACTATATCGGACATTGGCCAAATGGTTAGTGTGTTCGCCAATGGCCTGGGAGACCTGGGTTCAATCCCAGGTCGAGTCATACCAAACACTCAAAAATGGTACTTGATGTCCACTTGCTTAATGCTCAGCATTATAAGGTACAGATCAAGGGTAAAGTGGGGCAATCCTGGGAAAAGAGTAGCACCCTACCCAACACCTTGGTGTGGTAGCTATCAAAAAATGAGCCTTTGGGTCACCCTTGATTACAGTCACCA